>JAVJIF010018793.1:0-62290 GCA_038442645.1 Agave tequilana | reverse complement strand
AAAGAAATATAAGTGTGTGCTTGGTTTTAGGTTCAAAGGATTAGATTTAGAGAAAGATAGAAAATGCAAACAAAAATAAAAATAGTTAAATATAGATAACAATAATAATAATACTAACAATAATAATAGCCACTAACAACTACAAATTAATAATTATTTAAATTAGTTATTACTAACAATAGAAATCTATAATGGATTTATTATCAAGCCCACATAATTAATAATACAAGTCGTCTATATACGTGTAAAATTTATTATATACATAAAATCATGTATAAATACATTAGGCATATTACAAGAACCTAGACAGGACCGCTGTGGTTTTTGATTCAATGTGTATGATAAGAGGCAAAAGAACATTAGGGATGCGAGAACCAGCTGCCTCTATGACTATTTTTCTTTCTTGCTCCTCTTTGATTGTGAAAGACATTACCAGCACCATTTACACTGTTTCTACCTCCATTTTTTGACACAGAGCCAGCAGCTCTCGCTGTCACTTGTTGGCCTTGGCTAATGCTAGCAGCAACATTTTTGAGAGTAAGATGTGAGCTCATAGCCTGGCAGGCAGCAGTATTTTCAGCAGCGTGCACTTGTGCGATATTTATGGCAGCTGCTGTTGTACTCAGATGTGCTGCTGAGCCACTGCTTGCAAGTAACAACAGTGGAAGGGCGAGAAGAACCAACAGCCTTGGATTGTTGCACATTCTCAATAATGTTCTTGTTCTAAAAAGAATTGGAAAATGGAAATGAGATAGCTAATTAGTGGCAAGAGTTGGTATTTACAGGCTATATCTAGCTTACAGCTACGTCCAATTCCCTCTTTATTGTTAAACCCCTCGCAGTGTTGATTGTGTTTATCTGTTTGAAACGGATTTATTTATAATTATAATGCAGTGCACCCCGGCTCTTTCACACACACGCAGGTGTACACGCAAGCATAGACAGAGAAGAGGGAGGTTTTTAAGAGATGAATTGACTTTTTGTTAGCCTGACCTGCATCAGTGACGCGGAGGAATCAACTAATTCGGGTGATGGATTGATTGAGAGGGATTTGGAAGTGAACTGTTGGCATTTGTTTGTCATTTGATTCTCTGCCGCCTGCTAATCTACGTTTAATTTGCATTTGAAATTGACTTGTAAATCAACGTTACCGTAGGCTGTCCTATTAGAATGTGGAGAAAATGTCACGAGTATGTTAAGCTTGAGAATTTGACAAGAGTTTTTGGCATTATACTTCTTTTAACTCCACCTCTTTAGCATCTTGACACAGACTTCTTAATCTCTAATAAATCTATGTGAATTATTAGGGAAGACCTTACTCTAGACTGAAGAAGAAATAATTTTAAAAGAAGAAACGGAGGGTGGGGGGGGGAGTTGGATTAAAGAAGGGGGGTCTGCAGGTTACTACCCAGCAGCGAAAAGATGAATTGTAGGAGATGTCGAGTCAGTAACTTAGTATGGGGTTTGGGCAAATCCCAGGCCATTAATCACCAGGTTTGACTCTCATAGTAGCTAATAGTAGTAATTAAGTCGTGGCAATGGAATTGAAAATTCCTCATCAATCGACTGTTCAATAAGTCTCCCACCGACTGATTAGGTTCGCACTTTTAGCCAGCTGTGGTGGATAAAAATCGGCTCACCGTGGATCAACTCATCACAAGGGAAGTCTGGGCGCTCCATGGGAATGTAACTTATCAGAGCACATAGAAAAGAGACACTTTTCATGTTAGGAGCACTGGTGTGGTGCCGGTTTAAAGACCCTGGAGCGTGAAAATCAGTAGGTGGAATGGTAGGGAGGACCGGCAGAGGGAAACTGCCAGCGTGGTAGAAAGAATGGATCGTCCAAAGGACAACTGCAAGTGTATTGGTGGTAGAGAATTAGCATAGAAAAATTGCTAGTGTATCTCTGAGAGTGTATGTGCGTATGCTCTGAGAATTAGAAAAGTGATCCCCCTCCTAGAAGAAAAAGGATCATATATACCTGACAAAGATGCCGGTCGTGGAGGCGAAATTGTTGGGCTGTTGTAACTTCACGATCTTCACGTGCTGAATTTGTTGTAACGACTTGGATTGAATATTGATTGGTGGGGATCTTATGCAGAAAAATTTCACATCTATCTATAATCACCTGCTTCATTTAGGGTGTAACTGACTCTCATGTATAGATATGAATCTGTTTTGATGGAATATCTAAGTGCTCCTCTGTCATAAGACACGTGTTGTGATCTCGAGGGAGGCCAAAAAATTTTCACTACAGATGCCCCCACTCTTCCGCTTCCTGGAGCTTATAGACGAGAAGCTAGAGGAGTGGAATCAACTATTAATTTATTTGGTCCCATCCTAATTTCACCATCTTCACGGTGACATGAAACTTGATGGATCCACAATAGGGGCATGTTAATTCCACTCGGAGTAGACAGTGTTATGTTGCAGAGCCCAATTATTGCCTTGACTATTTCTTTGCTCTACACAAAGTTATTATGCGGGTCTACTTGCGCGTTCATGTCATTGAGGGTTGGAGGAGTGCGGAGACGAATTCTTCGCCCAACACAAAAATACTATAGAGCGGATATGGAGTCCGGATTGAGATCCCAGAGTGATGCACAGCATGTATTCGGAGCAGCATTTAGTCCATCCAGGGTTAGAGACCAAGTCCAGGATGGGGCAAATTAGCCATCCAAAGCGAGATCAAGTCCGAGATAGGGACAAGATAATCCATTCGGAGTTAACTGAGACCAAGTGCGGGATGGGAAAAATTAGCCATCCGAAGCGAGATTGAGTCCGCGATGCAAGTTAATCCATCTAGAGTTGACTGAGACCAAGTACGGGATGGGATAAGTTGACCATCTGGAGCGAGATTGAATCCACGATGGAGCAAGTTAATCTATCTGTAGTTGAATGACCAAGTTCGAGATGGAAAAAGTTAGCCATCCAGAGCGCTATCAAGTCTACGATGGGTCAGGTTAATCCACATCGAGTTGACTGAGACCAAGTTCGGGATAGGGCAAGTTAGCCATCCTGAGCGATATCAAGTCCGTGATGGGACAGGTTGATCCATCCTGAGTTGAATGAGACCAAGTCCGGGATGGGGCAAGCTAACCATCCTGAGTGAGACCGAGTTCACGATGGGACAGGTTAATCCATTTGGAGTTGACTGAGACCAAGTCCGAGATGCGTCAAGTTAGCCATCAGGAGCGAGATTGAGTCCGCAATGGGGCAAGTTAATCCATCTGAAGTTGAATGAGGGCGAAAGCATATTCCTTGTGACATTTAGAGTAAAATAGTGCATGCAAATAATGAAAGCTTTATTATTCGATGATTACCGGCTTACATTCAACAATATGCTTTGAGCTCTTTTGTATTCAGTTGACTATTTTATGCTAGATGTGGGAGGGATGTAGATATTCAGCCTGCTGCGGTTAGATCTCAAACATAGTATCCTTTCGTTGTCTGGCTTCAGAAGTTGCTTCTGGGAGTGACGATGAACTCTCCTAGGTATCCCTAATGAACAAGATCTTCAAGATGCTTCTTGAGAGCACAACATTGAATAATGTGGTGCCCCCAACTGTCTCCGTTCTAGGACAGATTGGATCTTGCTGGAGTGGTTTTGGGTACTTCACTTAGGGCTGGCCTTCGATGGCGCTGAAGACTTCGTCAATAGGAAGCTTCAGTAAGGTTGAAGTTGGCGTTCGTCCTGAAAACTCAAAGGTGGCTTTGCGGGGGGGTCGGGTGTGTACCACTTGTGGGCGCCATGCCCCAGATATGTCCTTGAGTCTTATGTGCAGCCTTAGTTTCATACTTGGTGGAGCGGTTTGTTGCATTATTTGTTGCTTCTTCCAACTGTATATACTTCTGGGCTCGAGATAGAATGTCCTTCATGTTGGTGACATCATACTTCACCAAGGGTTTGTAGAAAGAATGGTCAGCTTACAGTGAGGCAATGAATGCGGCTATGGTGATATCATCATTACAGTTATAGACCAGTGCCATCTGACTCTGGAAATAATTGATGTAGCGCTTGAGGGTTTCCCCCTGCTTCATCATGATCGTGATGAGATGGTTGTTATTTTCTTAAACTCCTGCCGCGAGGCATAGTGGTCATAGAAGACATTGCTGACCTTCTCAAAGTTTCAGAGGGACAGGGGCTATGACAGAAGTGAATAGAACCGGTCCAATGCCACACCTTTAAGATTGGAAAGGAACTCCCGACATATGAGGAGGTCATCATGAGAGTGAACCTCCATCTTGACCAGGTAGGCTTGAAGGTACTGAATGGGGTCAATCACTTTGGTATAGCAGTCGTATTTTGGTATCACGAACTTCTTTGAAAAACAGTGAGACATGATCTCCTCTGACAAAGGAAAATCAGAGATCTGCAGGATGGATGATCCTGGTCTACCGTGAGATTGTGATTTGTCCTCTTGGATCTACTTCCTGACCATTTCACGAAGTCCTCGACACGAAGAGCTTTCATGGGCTTGGGAGGTTCACTGTCATTGGAGCGTTCCTCGGGACATGGAGATGCGAATCTGTGATGCTTCTGGATACCGCCAGTGCAGGCAGTATTTTTTGCGTTTGGCTATGAGGAAAGAGCGTGGGATTCCTTTGTGTCCTAGCCCCTCCTCTGAGCCCTTATGAGCTCCTCGATTTGAACGAGAGTTGATTTGGATACGCACCGCTGCATCCTCTCTAGGGTGGCCTTCTCTCTCTCGCGGGCTGCTTCAGCCTCTTGTTCGTCTAGTGTTGGCTTAAGGGTATAATCACTCATTATTTTGGTAATTCTAAAACTCATGATATTTGTGGTACTGACTACTTTCAAATTTTTTTTAGTACACAGGTTTCAGTGTAATATGTTTAGCTTCAAAAGGAATTTCAAGTAATGGACCATAGCTCAAAGAAAACTTATTTGAAGGAGCCCACTTGAAGATTTCGAAGCATGATCACTTGAAGATTATGAAGAATGTATTTATCTATTTTTGTGTAAGATTTTTAGATTGTTAAAGTTTAGTGCAGTAGATTGGTGCTCAAGATATCTCACACACATACACACACATTTTTAAAAATATTCAAAACAATTTTTAAGTTATAATTTCCAAAATAATTTTAACTATATTTCAAAAGTTTATCAAAAGAATTTACAAAAACAAAGTTTTCTATTTTTGGGTTTCTGCCGGTTCGACCGCACGGTCGATCGCTAGGCAGACCAAAGCTCTGCCGGTCAACCGAGCGATCGACCGGACGTGCCCAGAATTGTGCATTAGCCTTTAGCTCTAAGCCCGATTGACTGCTGAGCGTTGCAGTACTCTCTATTTGAGCACTTCAGTCGACTGACCGGTCGACCGCTGAGAGATCTGCTATCTATTTGACCTTTTAGGTCGATCGAGCGGTCTGATTATAGTCTAAACTTGCATAGAAAATTGAAGTTTAGAAAACATGCTAAATTGTTCAATACTACCGCTATAGCAAGTGACTGTGCGGGCATGATCCATAAGGATAGACTGCGATAGAAGCATTTAGGTAAGTTCTTTCTAAGTACTAATTCTGATTAAAATCTTTCTTCTTAGTTTTTAAAAAAAAAGAAGTGAAGTGTTAAAAGTTAAAAAAAAGAATATGATAGAACAAGAAGTGTTGTTGGTGTTTTGATTAGAAGAAAGACTTAGCTATGAAAATGAAAGAAATGAATGAAGAAGTGTGTTTCTAAACTAAGAAATAAAGAAAGAAAAACTAAAGCATACGTACCTCTTTTGTAGATTATAATACCTTGAATCAGTTTCGAAGGTTTACTTGCAATAAAGCGAAGCAAAGCAAGAGAAGGATAATATAAAAATAGCAATCTACTAGATTGAGTAATAATGAAGAAAAGGAAGAATTACATTGACTTTTCACTCTCAATACAATTCTCTCTCTAGAAAATTATATTCAGTGTCACTCTAAATACAATTCTTCTTCTCCTTCTCTAAATTCTCTCTAAACTAAGATATAAAGAAATTAGAAATTATATTTGAAAATAAAAACAAAAACCTAAGCTAAATTAGAAACAAAAACCTAATTTTAACTCTCTGCTGGAGTGATGCTTTTTGCCTCCGCATGTGGTGAAATTTATAGGATAAATAGAGAGGGGAGATCACGCTTAGGATGAGACCAATTTTATAGGATATATCTTTTGGATCTCTGGATTTTACAATATCATGTTAATTTTTCAAGCTAATCAAATAAATTCATGTAAATCTGAATTAAATGGGATATATATGAGATTATCTTCTCTGTTATCCCATATTATCCACTTAGATTTGCAGTTTGGCATTGGGATCTTCAGAATATACCAATCCTTAATTTGTGAAATAAATTCTCCAAAATCCGATTTGGTTGGAATAGATTTGGGATTATCCTCTCATTCTCTATTAATTATCACCTGCACAAATTAGACATTAAGAACATGTAAATAGAGTTTATTACAAGATAAATGTAAGAATTTAATAATAGATAACGCAATATATGTGTACAATCACATTCTTATACCTATCTTTTGCTCGTCCTCGAGCAAAAAAAGAAAACTAATCTAAGATAAGCCACTTTCACAGGTTACACGACTGCATTAAACATGTGCAGCAAGTTTTTAAACCTCTAGGCTACCCCTAGAGGAGGAGTTGTAGTCTCCTGAGAGATTCAGTGAATTACACCCATAAAATCTATAAAGAAAGAAAACAAAGCGTTAGTATTCTGAAAACACATTTTGAAAAAGGGAGAAAATATTTGAAGAATTTTTGCAAAAATCAAGTAATTTATAAGTTATAGGAATACCAAACTATTCATTCCTAGACTTACTCTCTATTCAAAAACTTGTCATCAATTAAGGTAAAAATTAAAATTGTATTTCTCACCTAGTCTATTATTTTACTCTAAGTCATATGAATTTTTTATGACCGTGAATATTTGACTCGGATCCCTCAACTATAACTCTTATGTCTTACTTTTACATATTATGGCAGTAATATCCCTTAGTTCTATTAGGCTTCCTAATTAGCCCATGTAACGAAACTTTAATCGGTGACTCTAAAACTGGACAGTTTTAGGGCACCGGATGAGAAAACACCCCTAGAACTTAAGGACTCGAGCAAATAAGACCATAAACTAAGAATATTACAAAAGAGCAAATAAGACCACAAAACAAAGGATTTTATCTGTAATATGGACCACTTTTAGGCGTGAATACTTTATGCTTTATGAGGCACAAATGCCCAGCTTAATCAGAGAAATTATATATATATATATATATATATTTTTTCATTTTTCTTTTTTTTTTTACAAGACATAAGAATCTTTGTTTTTTAACCTTAAGTATGTAAGTGTATAATTATGCATATTTAATCAAGGTAAAAATTAAGACTAAACTATTTTTTTCAATTTTTCTTTCTAATCTTAGAAATCAAAGAAATAATCTTATTGGTAATTTTGACCAAGATTAGAAATTCTGATTATGATTCTCCTATTCCTTAAGATTAACTTAATTTCTTACAAAAAAATAGCCAAAATATTGTTTCTCTTTTCAAAAAGTTTTAAAAAGGAAAGAAAAATATTTTTTTATATATTAAAAAACCTATGTTATGTTAGAATCCTCTCCTATATCAATCTCATGCATTATCTTCAATGTATGAATAAATGTATATGTCCATGAAATAGAAGAGAGAGAAGGAAAAATATTATCTCAAGGTGGTGGCTCCGGTGGTGGTCGGATTGGACCAAGTATTGCTGCCCAATCTAAATAATGTGGAGTTTCAAGGAACCCACATTTGATGATCTCTTTCTTATTTACATTGTTACTACCTCTAGATTGAATAGGAACATGCAAGATCCTAACATTAAAATTATCTCGGTTATATGATCAATCTTGGAATATCATCTCGAAGTCATTATGGTTTATACCTTGGTCTAACAATAGAATGTGATTCAATGAAATAGTTGATTTGGACTTGAGAATGAAAGGTTCGAGAACCATACTGACTCGGGAGTATGACTTAAATCAAGTTTAGGTTCAAGAGTCGATTTTGGTTCAAGAGTTGGTTTCAATCAAAAAAATTGAAATCCACATTCTTTTTCTATTAATGGAATGTGGCTATCCAAAATCGGTGGTTCAATTTTAAGCTCTATAGGTATAGAAATCAGTGTTAGCTCGAGAAATGGGTTCAAATCGAGTGAGAACACCAGAGTCAATATAGATTCAAAAACTGAAACTGAATCACAAAATTAAGGATCAGGTTCACATTCACAATCAAGTTCAATTTTCTTGAAGTGAAATCTTGCCAATTCGTCAAAGATTTGGGATTCGTCATGTTCAATATGTTGAAGTAGAATTGAATCTTGGTTAAAGTTATTTCAAAATATCATGATTTTTGATTCCTATCAATATGGTTAGGAGAATCGGGAATGGTCAATATGTGTTAGATAAAGTTTCCAAATTTCTATCATTAATTGTTTTAACCAAATGACTCATTTTTGCTTCTAACTTATCAATAGATTAGAGGTAGTCATTTTTGGACTGAATCAAGGTTCCATACTCTTTTCTACGTCAATAGGTCTTTCGTCTTGTTGCGGTGAGACTTGAAAAATAGAGTAGGGATCTTGGATTTGGAATTTTGGTGGGACTGTGAGTCTTTCATGTTTTGAATTTATCGTCTGAACACAAGGAAGGCTTCTAGAATCTTTTCTAATTTAGATTTTTCTTCTATAGGTTGATATTGATAAGGAGTATACGAAGCTAGTTGTTGATAAAGTGGTTGATCATATGACTAAGGGGATTTATATTCCCACTGACTCGGTGAAGAAGGAGATGGTGATTGTTCCAGTCTTATTCATAATATTGAGACTGGTGCATATGTTGTTTTGAATAAAACCAATCCGATATACTTGATTGGTTAAAATTATGAAATGCTGAGTTAGTGATATCCGAGTCAAAAGAGTTCGGGGTGAAGTATGGATCACTATATGCATTGAAAATTATAATTATAGTCCATATCACACAAGAAATGTTAAAAATAAAAACAAACAAATAAACAAATGAAAGAATAATCTAGCTTAAGTTAGGGTAAACCTTAGATCTAGACAATTTTTAACTAGTTAGACTGTTCATGGGGGGTATATTGCAGCAATCTGATCACAAGTTAATCGGCTAGATATGGGCAAGATCAATTGAGGTATCTGTGACTAAGCAATGGGCCTAATTATACCAAATCACTGTTCTTCGAGGTTTTGCCTCTCAATCCCCAACCTTTATACTGATTTGACTAGAGTCAAACTCCGATAACTTCCTCCTTAGGTCAATCTCCTAATGAGTCCAAGATGTCCCTAGGACCAACGTCTATCAGATTTTAGTTAGGTTGGGTTGGTGAGTGAGGAGATGGTTTTAGGGTTAAGGAAGGGTAATGACTTTCTCACCTTATCTTATTTATGGACAAGCCCTTAATCGTTTTCGTGCAAGTGTACAAGTATATAATAAAAAAGTAACACTCAAGCAATTATCATACAAGCGTGTTTTCTGTGCTACATGCAATGCACACATACTTGGCTCTCTTCAATAATAATGTAAAGATAAACGAATTAAACAAATGCTTAAATGAAAATTCTAAATATTTTTTAGCATTTAACAATCACAGGTTACTGTTAGGATTAGAAAGTATGTACAGTAAGTTAAACAGAAAAAGTTATATCTGCAGAAGATAAATTCTTGAATTTCAAGCAACCTGCAAGAAGGCAGTTAGTAGTCCTCCCTCTTATTGTTGGCCCAATGGCCTTCCACTCTAGTTTTGATGATGATCAACACTCATGTAGTTATGTTTACTAATATTCTTGTGTTTCAAAGTTTCAGATCATTAACAGGATATTAGTTGGTGATTAGCTTCAACAAGATGATTAGAAGCTTATCATGGTGATTCGGTGCCAAAGCTTAAAGATCATACCTTTGCACTTAGAGAATCACGGAGTTTTGGAGCAAGTCTACTTGAAGATGAAGATCGTCAAGAAGACTTAGGTATCCTAGTTTAGATAGAGTTTTAGATCCATTTGTAAAGCTTAGTTTAGTTGATATGCTCAAGTGCACAAAACACACACGTTTCATGATTTGGTTTTTGGTTTTCATGAATAATAGATCAAAACAAGTTTACCTTATACCTATGTATATTAGATATGTTCTAGATATACATACATGCTTTAAAATTGCTAGACAAACTTATTTTGACTATCCTATTCATGTTTTGGAAAATTCTAGTTTGATAAAATACAAGTTTTGTTTTTGATAAAATTGGCAAGACACAAAAATGAATTGATATGATTGATATATGTCTTGAAATTTTTATCACAAGTTTGGTTATCAAAGTAAAATGATAATAAGTTTTAGAAAAACACATTTTTAGAAAAACAGTTTTTATTGTGATTAAAACTATTTTTTAGATTTACTGTGAATTTATGGGATTTTTATTGAGTGAAAAGACCTATTTTCAAATCCCGTATCTGTGCAGAACTGAGGACTGGCTGACAGGCCAAGTCGGTCGACCGACCGGTCGACCGCACCATAGGCCGTCGACCGGGACGGTCGACCGACGTGCACAAGTCTGTGCACGTTTTGGAGTCTCTGGGGTCGACCGGGCCGGTCGACCGAGATGAGAGTTCTGCTCTCAGGATGTTTCGGTCGACCGGGCCGGTCGACCGCTATTGCCCAACGGTCACATTTTTGACCGTTGGCGGTCGACCGGACCGGTCGACCGGCAGTCTGTCAGACTGCCAACTCAGCCTAACGGCTAGTTTTGTATAGGGGCTATATAAACCCCATCTCTTTGGGGATTTTAGCCAAGATTTCTAAGAGAAAAATACTAGTTTTCTGAAGTGTTTAAAAGGTTTTAAAAGAGTTTTTGGGCTTTAAAACTTCTCATCTTTATTTGTTTTGGGTTTTTGGAAAATCAAAGAAAACTAGGTTTTGGGATTTTGATTTGGTATTTCATTTTCTATCATATACAAGAGATTTCCCAAGTAGTTTTTCTTTGTTGCTTGTTTCCAAAAACACTTTGAATCCACACTTGAGCTATATCTTCTATCCTAAACTATTTAGGATCTTGTTTTTATGGAGAAAGAAAAAGGAAAGAGGTTTGTGGTTGAAATATACCACTTGTTGTAAACCCTTGATTTCTTGAGTTGCTCCCTCTTTGGTAGAGGTGGAGATAGTTGTATTGGGTGTTGGTTTGGATCCCTCTTAGGTAGAGGTGATTGTGTTTGGTTGTGAGCCTCTTCGGTAGAGGTGTGTGGTTGGTTGTTGTATTGGCTACGGGCCTAACCCCTCGGTTGTGAGGAGGTTGTTGTTGAGAGAGGAGTTTGGTACTCCTAGAGTTGTAAGAAATCCTCTTTGGTAGAGGTTCCCTCGGTGGGAGTTGAGATAGTGGAAATCCTACACGGTGGTGTAGGCGGGGATGTAGAGCAAGGTGCTCGAACCTCGAAACAAATCTTGGTGTTTGCGTATTGATCCATTGTCTCTCTAACTCTCTCTCTTATATTTGTGCAAAGCATCATATTTATATCATATCATATTTGCTTGTGTTGTGCATATTTCATATTGCCTTGCATTTATTCATATTGCTATTCATTCTTATATGCTTGGCTTGATTGTGTGTATTTTATATTGCTTGGATTGCTTGTGTGTGTGTGCCTAACTTATACTCATCCAACAAGAGCTTCACATAGCACTCAACCCATTTCAAGGGGAATCAAGGGGAGTTAGTCCAGAGCCTCGCAAGGGGAATTCGGCTACACTTGTTGTATTGTATTAGTTTGTGCATAATTTGCATTAGCTTCCGCATTTAGCGCACTTAGTTTGCATTTAGTTTCTTAGATTAGCACTTACACCTATTCACCCCCCTCTAGGTGTTTTTCAATTGGTATCAGAGCTAGTACTCCTGATACTTAGGCTTAACATCCTAGGAGTGATCCATTTGCTTGCTAATCTACATTTGCATTTGATTGTTTACACATATTTAGTTTATACCATGGACTTCATGACCCCACCTAGTTTTGACCCTTCCAACATTGATGTTTGGAAGTATAGGATGTCCATGTACCTAAAGACCCTAGGTTTGCATGTTTTCCTTGCGGCCACCAAGAGATGTTATCTTGGTGATTGCAATCATATAGGGGCCAATGCACTAGCCCTAGAGGCTATTAGAAGCACATTACCTAAAGATTATCTTATGTGTGTTTCTAATCTTGATTCCGCTTTTGCAGTGTGGAACAAGTTGACAACAACCACCACCTCCAAGCTTCAATTGCCAATCCAAGAAGAGGAATCTAGCGGAGAATCCGAGCCACAACAATGCTATATGGTCCAAGGGAATGACTCCCTTGAGGTACATTCGGAATCTCAACTAGATAGTAATGATTGTGCTAGTTCTTCAAATGATTATGTTGATCACCATGCCTTAAATGAAGAACTATCTATTGTTTGTGAAAACTAATAGAAAAATATAACTTGTTGAAAAAGAAGAGTCTAGGCATTAATAATGAAAATAAAATTTGATTGCTAGACTTGATGTTGTTTTGCAAGAGAAAGAGGAGATTGCTAATGAAAGGGATTCATTAAAATCTCAACTTGGTCTTGCACTTAAAGAAAATGAGTTTTTAAAATAAAAATGATTGCCATGTTCTTTTGAAGAAAAATGAAAACTTGTCTTCAAAATTGATTTTGTTTTAAAAGAGAATGTTGATTTGAAAAATAAAATTATTTCTATTTCAAATGATTTAGATGTGTGTTTAAAGAAAAACATTATTTTGCAAAATAAGATGGATGCACATGTTTGCCATGCTAGTGTAGCTTCTTCATCTAGTCTACCTAATGCATGTACCTCTTCTTCTAAAATTATTGATGATATTTGTATGTTAAAGAAGAGAGTAGATTGTTTGGGCTCCACTATGAGCCAATGTGCCATGAACCACTCACGGTTGGAAATCTTGGTTCGAAAGAAACAAGTTCCATCCTTTATGCATGCACACCCATCACGGCATACACATGCTTCACACGGACACCATCAACACAAGTATGCTCATGTGTACACATGTACACATTGTGGCCGAAAAGGCCACCTTGCTAAATTTTGTTTTGATAGATTACATACTACTAATTTAGCAAAGAATTTGTTTGGGTTAGAGAAGGGACTAACCCCCACGGACCCAACAAGATGTGGGTACCAAAGACCACCCCTCCTATTATTTTTGATGTAGGTGTGGGCTCTCACATGACGTGAGAGTGATGACACCTTGGAGTGGATGCGTTCCGGACTTCATGGAAATCAAATTGGATGCATCACTTTCAAGGGAAGATTTGGTGGAGATGACCACCATGTTTTGGAGACAAGGAGAGTTGCTTCTTCGGTTTTGGTAACAATCCTTTACTCCCTTTATTGTTTACATGCTTTCCATGTTTTAATGTTTATAGCATGTTTTGATGTCTATGGATTAGTATGTTCATTCCATGTTTATTAGATCCTTGACATACATGTATAGTATTTGAGACACATATGCTTATATGAACCCATATTTAGTGTTCTCACTTTTGTTTAAGCTATAATGTACATCATGAATCTAATACATGTGAATTTACATAGTAATCATGTTTTAGTTTTATCATGATGACTTTTATATTTGTTTTGATGCTTCATGTTTTAGAATATATGTTTAAGTTTGTTTTCATTAAGACTAGTTATATACTTGTACATAGAGTGGGCTACAAATAATCTATATATGTTGAGCTTGATTGCTTATTTGAACCCATTACATGTGTTAGTATAGTCTAGTTTTGATGATTCATACATTTTAAACTTGTATTCCCATTTTTGAATTTGTTTTATGAGTTTGCATTTCATGTATATGTGCATTTTGCCAAACATTAAGATATACATGTATACCCCTTGAGTCATTTGCCTTTCATGCAAATTTATATATATGGACTCATATGTGTTTAGGGATATGTATGAATACTTATTGTGATTGACAATTTATACATATACCTTGAAATGAAAATTGCCTTGATGAAAATTTAGCTTATCATGATTTTCATGTTTTTCATGTGTTCAATATTTAACTTCATGTATATGTCTATCTATCCAAACTATTGACTATACATGAGTATCCCTCTTGAGCCACGTGCCTTAATGCATATATTTTGTGGACTCTTTATGTTTTGGATATGTATGTATATTTTAGCTTGTATTAGATTAGACATACATATGCCTTGAAGATTAAATAAGGAGTTTTATATGATTTTTCATGTTTTTGATGGAATTATGTTTTAAGGAATAATTGAGCTTAATGAAATATTTTTCATGATTATGATCTTCACATATTATTTGTACACTCATATCTATTGCTCATGTTTTGTTTCTCATGAGTTATGCTTCATTGGTTAGAGTGATGATTATCATGTGAATTTCAATTTTGTTTTATTCCTTACTTGAAGGATTTCGTGCTAGTTAACAAGTTTTCCATTTGACTAGTTGCGGTGTTCTTCATTTTGGTAGTGATTTTCAAACAAAACTACATTTTCAAATCTATCTTTGAAAACCCCTACCTTCCAAGGGCGGTAGGATGGGAGATCATGTTCATGTATGCCCTAAATTGAAAATCTTTAAAACTTGAATTATGATTGGGTGGTAGAGAATATGATGTATACACTTGAACTTATTGTTATGTCAATTGGTATCATTGAACTCTTTCAATTGGTATCATTTTTGATCTTCTTGTATACTCATATATGTTTTGTATGTATGTATGCTTTAAATTCCAAGTATATCAATTTCTATTGGTATCTATCTTTCATACATATATATGTTTGTATTTATGCTAGTGCTTGAGTTTCAATTTTGTTTAAATTGATTACTTTTAAATTGTTATCAAGACTATGCATGTCTTTAGTTTGTATCTCATAAAGGGGGAGAAAATTTGATTTTGCATTTCAATTGGTATTTGTACTCCCACTCTTTATGATCAAAAGTTGTTATTTTGAACATATGATATCAACATCAAATTTGTTTATATGTTTTTCAAAATGAAATATATTCTTACAATTGGTATCAAAATTTGTGTTTAGACATTCAAAATTTGTTATGTTGTTTTACAATTGGTAATTTGTTATGTTTAATTACAATTGGTATCTCAAAATGTTGTTTAAAGAAAATATTCAAAGTTTTGATTTGTATTTCCTATATGCAAGGAGAGCTTAACATCTCTCTTACATATAGATTCATGTTGAGTATATTATAAATTGAGGAGCTTGACAACTCTTCTTTATATGATATACGTGTGTAGGGGGAGCTTCACATCTCCTCTTATGCATTACATAATATGTGTTATGTGAGTTAGGGCTTGTCATCCCTTCTTCATGTAATGCATATGTGTAGGGAAGCTAACTTAGCGTCTTCCTCTTCATGAATGTATATAGCATATAACATATATTGATCCTTATTTATTGGTATCAAGATGCTTCATTGACATATTTTTTAATTGATATCATGTTTGTAGTCACCCCTTATTGATTTTTTTTGTTTTAGACAAAAAGGGGGAGAACATTGTTTGTATTATTTTGATTGACAAAAAGGGGAGAAAGATTTTTACCCCTCATTTTATCTATGGTTTTGATTGTTTACCCCTTTGTTGATGATTGACAAAAGGGGGAGAAGTATTTATGTTTTATATGCATATATTATGTTTTAATATCAAGAATATTAAGTTTAATTGTTTATTAAGTTTAATTGATATCCAAAGCTTGCTTTGTAATTGTTGTACTTGGTATCTAGAGTTTATATATGCTTCTTTATGTTTTTGCATATATTGAGTTCATGCATAAGCAAATAAACATAAATATATGAAAAATATGTATGTCTCTTGTTTAGATCATAAGCTTTCATTGCATATTTATTTATTCATTTGTTATGCATGAGTTAGGGGGAGCTTCCTTGAAGCTTATCTTTAATCCATGCATATATAACTCCATGAGTTTTGTCATCATCAAAAAGGGGGAGATTGTTGGCCCAATGGCCTTCCACTCTAGTTTTGATGATGATCAACACTCATGTAGTTATGTTTACTAATATTCTTGTGTTTCTAAGTTTCAGATCATTAACAGGATATTAGTTGGTGATTAGCTTCAACAAGATGATTAGAAGCTTATCATGGTGATTCCGGTGCCAAAGCTTAAAGATCATACCTTTGCACTTGGAGAATCACGGAGTTTTGGAGCAAGTCTACTTGAAGATGAAGATCGTCAAGAAGACTTAGGTATCCTAGTTTAGATAGAGTTTTAGATCCTTTGTAAAGCTTAGTTTAGTTGATATGCTCAAGTGCACAAAACACACACGTTTCATGATTTGGTTTTTGATTTTCATGAATAATAGATCAAAACAAGTTTACCTTATACCTATGTATATTAGATATGTTCTAGATATACATACATGCTTTAAACTTGCTAGACAAACTTATTTTGACTATCCTATTCATGTTTTGGAAAATTCTAGTTTGATAAAATACAAGTTTTGTTTTTGATAAAATTGGCAAGACACAAAAATGAATTGATATGATTGATATATGTCTTGAAATTTTTATCACAAGTTTGGTTATCAAAGTAAAATGATAAAATAAGTTTTAGAAAAACATATTTTTAGAAAACAGTTTTTATTGTGATTAAAACTATTTTTTAGATTTACTGTGAATTTATGGGATTTTTATTGAGTGAAAAGACCTATTTTCAAATCCCGTATCTGTGCAGAACTGAGGACTGGCTGACAGGCCAAGTCGGTCGACCGGACCGGTCGACCCGCACCATAGGCCGGTCGACCGGGACGGTCGACCGACGTGCACAAGTCTGTGCACGTTTTGGAGTCTCTGGGACGGTCGACCGGGCCGGTCGACCGAGATGAGAGTTCTGCTCTCAGGATGTTTCGGTCGACCGGGCCGGTCGACCGCTATTGCCCAACGGTCACATTTTTGACCGTTGGCGGTCGACCGGACCGGTCGACCGGCAGTCTGTCAGACTGCCAACTCAGCCTAACGGCTAGTTTTTGTATAGGGGCTATATAAACCCCATCTCTTTGGGGATTTTAGCCAAGATTTCTAAGAGAAAAAAACTAGTTTTCTGAAGTGTTTAAAAGAGTTTTAAAAGAGTTTTTGGGGCTTTAAAACTTCTCATCTTTATTTGTTTTGGGTTTTTGGAAAATCAAAGAAAACTAGGTTTTGGGATTTTGATTTGGTATTTCATTTTCTATCATATACAAGAGATTTCCCAGTAGTTTTTCTTTGTTGCTTGTTTCCAAAAACACTTTGAATCCACACTTGAGCTATATCTTCTATCCTAAACTATTTAGGATCTTGTTTTTGTGGAGAAGAAAAAGGAAAGAGGTTTGTGGTTGAAATATACCACTTGTTGTAAACCCTTGATTTCTTGAGTTGCTCCCTCTTTGGTAGAGGTGGAGATAGTTGTATTGGGTTGTTGGTTTGGATCCCTCTTAGGTAGAGGTGATTGTGTTTGGTTGTGAGCCTCTTCGGTAGAGGTGTGTTGGTTGGTTGTTGTATTGGCTACGGGCCTAACCCCTCGGTTGTGAGGAGGTTGTTGTTGAGAGAGGAGTTGGTACTCCTAGAGTTGTAAGAAATCCTCTTTGTAGAGGTTCCCTCGGTGGGAGTTGAGATAGTGGAAATCCTACACGGTGGTGTAGGCGGGGATGTAGAGCAAGGTGCTCGAACCTCGAAACAAATCTTGGTGTTTGCGTATTGATCCATTGTCTCTCTAACTCTCTCTCTTATATTTGTGCAAAGCATCATATTTATATCATATCATATTTGCTTGTGTTGTGCATATTTCATATTGCCTTGCATTTATTCATATTGCTATTCATTCTTATATGCTTGGCTTGATTGTGTGTATTTTATATTGCTTGGATTGCTTGTGTGTGTGTGCCTAACTTATACTCATCCAACAAGAGCTTCACATAGCACCTCAACCCATTTCAAGGGGAATCAAGGGGAGTTAGTCCAGAGCCTCGCAAGGGGAATTCGGCTACACTTGTTGTATTGTATTAGTTTGTGCATAATTTGCATTAGCTTCCGCATTTAGCGCACTTAGTTTGCATTTAGTTTTCTTAGATTAGCACTTACACCTATTCACCCCCCTCTAGGTGTTTTTCAATTGGTATCAGAGCTAGTACTCCTGATACTTAGGCTTAACATCCTAGGAGTGATCCATTTGCTTGCTAATCTACATTTGCATTTGATTTTTACACATATTTAGTTTATACCATGGACTTCATGACCCCACCTAGTTTTGACCCTTCCAACATTGATGTTTGGAAGTATAGGATGTCCATGTACCTAAAGACCCTAGGTTTGCATGTTTTCCTTGCGGCCACCAAGAGATGTTATCTTGGTGATTGCAATCATATAGGGGCCAATGCACTAGCCCTAGAGGCTATTAGAAGCACATTACCTAAAGATTATCTTATGTGTGTTTTCTAATCTTGATTCCGCTTTTGCAGTGTGGAACAAGTTGACAACAACCACCACCTCCAAGCTTCAATTGCCAATCCAAGAAGAGGAATCTAGCGGAGAATCCGAGCCACAACAATGCTATATGGTCCAAGGGAATGACTCCCTTGAGGTACATTCGGAATCTCAACTAGATAGTAATGATTGTGCTAGTTCTTCAAATGATTATGTTGATCACCATGCCTTAAATGAAGAACTATCTATTGTTTGTGAAAACTAATAGAAAAATATAACTTGTTGAAAAAGAAAGTCTAGACATTAATAATGAAAATAAAATTTGATTGCTAGACTTGATGTTGTTTTGCAAGAGAAAGAGGAGATTGCTAATGAAAGGGATTCATTAAATCTCAACTTGGTCTTGCACTTAAAGAAAATGAGTTTTTGAAAAATAAAAATGATTGCCATGTTCTTTTGAAGAAAAATGAAAACTTGTCTTCAAAAATTGATTTTGTTTTAAAAGAGAATGTTGATTTGAAAAATAAAATTATTTCTATTTCAAATGATTTAGATGTGTGTTTAAAAAAAACATTATTTTGCAAAATAAGATGGATGCACATGTTTGCCATGCTAGTGTAGCTTCTTCATCTAGTCTACCTAATGCATGTACCTCTTCTTCTAAAATTATTGATGATATTTGTATGTTAAAGAAGAGAGTAGATTGTTTGGGCTCCACTATGAGCCAATGTGCCATGAACCACTCACGGTTGGAAATCTTGGTTCGAAAGAAACAAGTTCCATCCTTTATGCATGCACACCCATCACGGCATACACATGCTTCACACGGACACCATCAACACAAGTATGCTCATGTGTACACATGTACACATTGTGGCCGAAAAGGCCACCTTGCTAAATTTTGTTTTGATAGATTACATACTACTAATTTAGCAAAGAAATTTGTTTGGGTTAGAGAAGGGACTAACCCCCACGGACCCAACAAGATGTGGGTACCAAAGACCACCCCTCCTATTATTTTTGATGTAGGTGTGGGCTCTCACATGACGTGAGAGTGATGACACCTTGGAGTGGATGCGTTCCGGACTTCATGGAAATCAAATTGGATGCATCACTTTCAAGGGAAGATTTGGTGGAGATGACCACCATGTTTTGGAGACAAGGAGAGTTGCTTCTTCGGTTTTGGTAACAATCCTTTACTCCCATTTATTGTTTACATGCTTTCCATGTTTTAATGTTTATAGCATGTTTTTGATGTCTATGGATTAGTATGTTCATTCCATGTTTATTAGATCCTTGACATACATGTATAGTATTTGAGACACATATGCTTATATGAACCCATATTTAGTGTTCTCACTTTTGTTTAAGCTATAATGTACATCATGAATCTAATACATGTGAATTTACATAGTAATCATGTTTTAGTTTTATCATGATGACTTTTATATTTGTTTTGATGCTTCATGTTTAGAATATATGTTTAGATGTTTGTTTTCATTAAGACTAGTTATATACTTGTACATAGAGTGGGCTACAAATAAATCTATATATGTTGAGCTTGATTGCTTATTTGAACCCATTACATGTGTTAGTATAGTCTAGTTTTGATGATTCATACATTTTAAACTTGTATTCCATTTTTGAATTTGTTTTATGAGTTTGCATTTCATGTATATGTGCATTTTGCCAAAAATATTAAATATACATGTATACCCCTTGAGTCATTTGCCTTTCATGCAAATTTATATATATGGACTCATATGTGTTTAGGGATATGTATGAATACTTATTGTGATTGACAATTTATACATATACCTTGAAATGAAAATTGCCTTGATGAAAATTTAGCTTATCATGATTTTCATGTTTTTCATGTGTTCAATATTTAACTTCATGTATATGTCTATCTTATCCAAACTATTGACTATACATGAGTATCCCTCTTGAGCCACGTGCCTTAATGCATATATTTTGTGGACTCTTTATGTTTTGGATATGTATGTATATTTTAGCTTGTATTAGATTAGACATACATATGCCTTGAAGATTAAATAAGGAGTTTTATATGATTTTTCATGTTTTTGATGGAATTATGTTTTAAGGAATAATTGAGCTTAATGAAATATTTTTCATGATTATGATCTTCACATATTATTTGTACACTCATATCTATTGCTCATGTTTTGTTTCTCATGAGTTATGCTTCATTGGTTAGAGTGATGATTATCATGTGAATTTCAATTTTGTTTTATTCCTTGCTTGAAGGATTTCGTGCTAGTTAACAAGTTTTCCATTTGACTAGTTGCGGTGTTCTTCATTTTGGTAGTGATTTTCAAACAAAACTACATTTTCAAATCTATCTTTGAAACCCCTACCTTCCAAGGGCGGTAGGATGGGAGATCATGTTCATGTATGCCCTAAATTGAAAATCTTTAAAACTTGAATTATGATTGGGTGGTAGAGAATATGATGTATACACTTGAACTTATTGTTATGTCAATTGGTATCATTGAACTCTTTCAATTGGTATCATTTTGATCTTCTTGTATACTCATATATGTTTTGTATGTATGTATGCTTTAAATTCCAAGTATATCAATTTCTATTGGTATCTATCTTTCATACATATATATGTTTGTATTTATGCTAGTGCTTGAGTTTCAATTTTATTTAAATTGATTACTTTTAAATTGTTATCAAGACTATGCATGTCTTTAGTTTGTATCTCATAAAGGGGGAGAAAATTTGATTTTGCATTTCAATTGGTATTTGTACTCCCACTCTTTATGATCAAAAGTTGTTATTTTGAACATATGATATCAACATCAAATTTGTTTATATGTTTTTCAAAATGAAATATATTCTTACAATTGGTATCAAAATTTGTGTTTAGACATTCAAAATTTGTTATGTTGTTTTACATTGGTAATTTGTTATGTTTAATTACAATTGGTATCTCAAAATGTTGTTTAAAGAAAATATTCAAAGTTTTGATTTGTATTTCCTATATGCAAGGAGAGCTTAACATCTCTCTTACATATAGATTCATGTTGAGTATATTATAAATTGAGGAGCTTGACAACTCTTCTTTATATGATATACGTGTGTAGGGGGAGCTTCACATCTCCTCTTATGCATTACATAATATGTGTTATGTGAGTTAGGGCTTGTCATCCCTTCTTCATGTAATGCATATGTGTAGGGAAGCTAACTTAGCGTCTTCCTCTTCATGAATGTATATAGCATATAACATATATTGATCCTTATTTATTGGTATCAAGATGCTTCATTGACATATTTTTTAATTGATATCATGTTTGTAGTCACCCCTTATTGATTTTTTTTGTTTTAGACAAAAAGGGGGAGAACATTGTTTGTATTATTTTGATTGACAAAAAGGGGAGAAAGATTTTTACCCCTCATTTTATCTATGGTTTTGATTGTTTACCCCTTTGTTGATGATTGACAAAAAGGGGGAGAAGTATTTATGTTTTATATGCATATATTATGTTTTAATATCAAGAATATTAAGTTTAATTGTTTATTAAGTTTAATTGATATCCAAAGCTTGCTTTGTAATTGTTGTACTTGGTATCTAGAGTTTATATATGCTTCTTTATGTTTTTGCATATATTGAGTTCATGCATAAGCAAATAAACATAAATATATGAAAAATATGTATGTCTCTTGTTTAGAATCATAAGCTTTCATTGCATATTTATTTATTCATTTGTTTGCATGAGTTAAGGGGGAGCTTCCTTGAAGCTTATCTTTAATCCATGCATATATAACTCCATGAGTTTTGTCATCATCAAAAGGGGGAGATTGTTGGCCCAATGGCCTTCCACTCTAGTTTTGATGATGATCAACACTCATGTAGTTATGTTTACTAATATTCTTGTGTTTCTAAGTTTCAGATCATTAACAGGATATTAGTTGGTGATTAGCTTCAACAAGATGATTAGAAGCTTATCATGGTGATTCCGGTGCCAAAGCTTAAAGATCATACCTTTGCACTTGGAGAATCACGGAGTTTTGGAGCAAGTCTACTTGAAGATGAAGATCGTCAAGAAGACTTAGGTATCCTAGTTTAGATAGAGTTTTAGATCCATTTGTAAAGCTTAGTTTAGTTGATATGCTCAAGTGCACAAAACACACACGTTTCATGATTTGGTTTTTGATTTTCATGAATAATAGATCAAAACAAGTTTACCTTATACCTATGTATATTAGATATGTTCTAGATATACATACATGCTTTAAACTTGCTAGACAAACTTATTTTGACTATCCTATTCATGTTTTGGAAATTCTAGTTTGATAAAATACAAGTTTTGTTTTTGATAAAATTGGCAAGACACAAAAATGAATTGATATGATTGATATATGTCTTGAAATTTTTATCACAAGTTTGGTTATCAAAGTAAAATGATAAAATAAGTTTTAGAAAAACATATTTTTAGAAAAACAGTTTTTATTGTGATTAAAACTATTTTTTAGATTTACTGTGAATTTATGGGATTTTTATTGAGTGAAAAGACCTATTTTCAAATCCCGTATCTGTGCAGAACTGAGGTCTGGCTGACAGGCCAAGTCGGTCGACCGGACCGGTCGACCGCACCATAGGCCGGTCGACCGGGACGGTCGACCGACGTGCACAAGTCTGTGCACGTTTTGGAGTCTCTGGGACGGTCGACCGGGCCGGTCGACCGAGATGAGAGTTCTGCTCTCAGGATGTTTCGGTCGACCGGGCCGGTCGACCGCTATTGCCCAACGGTCACATTTTTGACCGTTGGCGGTCGACCGGACCGGTCGACCGGCAGTCTGTCAGACTGCCAACTCAGCCTAACGGCTAGTTTTGTATAGGGGCTATATAAACCCCATCTCTTTGGGGATTTTAGCCAAGATTTCTAAGAGAAAAAATACTAGTTTTCTGAAGTGTTTAAAAGAGTTTTAAAAGAGTTTTTGGGGCTTTAAAACTTCTCATCTTTATTTGTTTTGGTTTTTGGAAAATCAAAGAAAACTAGGTTTTGGGATTTTGATTTGGTATTTCATTTTCTATCATATACAAGAGATTTCCCAAGTAGTTTTTCTTTGTTGCTTGTTTCCAAAAACACTTTGAATCCACACTTGAGCTATATCTTCTATCCTAAACTATTTAGGATCTTGTTTTTGTGGAGAAAGAAAAAGGAAAGAGGTTTGTGGTTGAAATATACCACTTGTTGTAAACCCTTGATTTCTTGAGTTGCTCCCTCTTTGGTAGAGGTGGAGATAGTTGTATTGGGTTGTTGGTTTGGATCCCTCTTAGGTAGAGGTGATTGTGTTTGGTTGTGAGCCTCTTCGGTAGAGGTGTGTGGGTTGGTTGTTGTATTGGCTACGGGCCTAACCCCTCGGTTGTGAGGAGGTTGTTGTTGAGAGAGGAGTTTGGTACTCCTAGAGTTGTAAGAAATCCTCTTTGGTAGAGGTTCCCTCGGTGGGAGTTGAGATAGTGGAAATCCTACACGGTGGTGTAGGCGGGGATGTAGAGCAAGGTGCTCGAACCTCGAAACAAATCTTGGTGTTTGCGTATTGATCCATTGTCTCTCTAACTCTCTCTCTTATATTTGTGCAAAGCATCATATTTATATCATATCATATTTGCTTGTGTTGTGCATATTTCATATTGCCTTGCATTTATTCATATTGCTATTCATTCTTATATGCTTGGCTTGATTGTGTGTATTTTATATTGCTTGGATTGCTTGTGTGTGTGTGCCTAACTTATACTCATCCAACAAGAGCTTCACATAGCACCTCAACCCATTTCAAGGGGAATCAAGGGGAGTTAGTCCAGAGCCTCGCAAGGGGAATTCGGCTACACTTGTTGTATTGTATTAGTTTGTGCATAATTTGCATTAGCTTCCGCATTTAGCGCACTTAGTTTGCATTTAGTTTCTTAGATTAGCACTTACACCTATTCACCCCCCTCTAGGTGTTTTTCAATTGGTATCAGAGCTAGTACTCCTGATACTTAGGCTTAACATCCTAGGAGTGATCCATTTGCTTGCTAATCTACATTTGCATTTGATTGTTTACACATATTTAGTTTATACCATGGACTTCATGACCCCACCTAGTTTTGACCCTTCCAACATTGATGTTTGGAAGTATAGGATGTCCATGTACCTAAAGACCCTAGGTTTGCATGTTTTCCTTGCGGCCACCAGAGATGTTATCTTGGTGATTGCAATCATATAGGGGCCAATGCACTAGCCCTAGAGGCTATTAGAAGCACATTACCTAAAGATTATCTTATGTGTGTTTCTAATCTTGATTCCGCTTTTGCAGTGTGGAACAAGTTGACAACAACCACCACCTCCAAGCTTCAATTGCCAATCCAAGAAGAGGAATCTAGCGGAGAATCCGAGCCACAACAATGCTATATGGTCCAAGGGAATGACTCCCTTGAGGTACATTCGGAATCTCAACTAGATAGTAATGATTGTGCTAGTTCTTCAAATGATTATGTTGATCACCATGCCTTAAATGAAGAACTATCTATTGTTTGTGAAAACTAATAGAAAATATAACTTGTTGAAAAAGAAGAGTCTAGACATTAATAATGAAAATAAAAATTTGATTGCTAGACTTGATGTTGTTTTGCAAGAGAAAGAGGAGATTGCTAATGAAAGGGATTCATTAAAATCTCAACTTGGTCTTGCACTTAAAGAAAATGAGTTTTTGAAAAATAAAAATGATTGCCATGTTCTTTTGAAGAAAATGAAAACTTGTCTTCAAAAATTGATTTTGTTTTAAAAGAGAATGTTGATTTGAAAAATAAAATTATTTCTATTTCAAATGATTTAGATGTGTGTTTAAAGAAAAACATTATTTGCAAAATAAGATGGATGCACATGTTTGCCATGCTAGTGTAGCTTCTTCATCTAGTCTACCTAATGCATGTACCTCTTCTTCTAAAATTATTGATGATATTTGTATGTTAAAGAAGAGAGTAGATTGTTTGGGCTCCACTATGAGCCAATGTGCCATGAACCACTCACGGTTGGAAATCTTGGTTCGAAAGAAACAAGTTCCATCCTTTATGCATGCACACCCATCACGGCATACACATGCTTCACACGGACACCATCAACACAAGTATGCTCATGTGTACACATGTACACATTGTGGCCGAAAAGGCCACCTTGCTAAATTTTGTTTTGATAGATTACATACTACTAATTTAGCAAAGAAATTTGTTTGGGTTAGAGAAGGGACTAACCCCCACGGACCCAACAAGATGTGGGTACCAAGACTACCCCTCCTATTATTTTTGATGTAGGTGTGGGCTCTCACATGACGTGAGAGTGATGACACCTTGGAGTGGATGCGTTCCGGACTTCATGGAAATCAAATTGGATGCATCACTTTCAAGGGAAGATTTGGTGGAGATGACCACCATGTTTTGGAGACAAGGAGAGTTGCTTCTTCGGTTTTGGTAACAATCCTTTACTCCCATTTATTGTTTACATGCTTTCCATGTTTTAATGTTTATAGCATGTTTTTGATGTCTATGGATTAGTATGTTCATTCCATGTTTATTAGATCCTTGACATACATGTATAGTATTTGAGACACATATGCTTATATGAACCCATATTTAGTGTTCTCACTTTTGTTTAAGCTATAATGTACATCATGAATCTAATACATGTGAATTTACATAGTAATCATGTTTTAGTTTTATCATGATGACTTTTATATTTGTTTTGATGCTTCATGTTTAGAATATATGTTTAGATGTTTGTTTTCATTAAGACTAGTTATATACTTGTACATAGAGTGGGCTACAAATAAATCTATATATGTTGAGCTTGATTGCTTATTTGAACCCATTACATGTGTTAGTATAGTCTAGTTTTTGATGATTCATACATTTTAAACTTGTATTCCCATTTTTGAATTTGTTTTATGAGTTTTGCATTTCATGTATATGTGCATTTTGCCAAAACATTAAGATATACATGTATACCCCTTGAGTCATTTGCCTTTCATGCAAATTTATATATATGGACTCATATGTGTTTAGGGATATGTATGAATACTTATTGTGATTGACATTTATACATATACCTTGAAATGAAAATTGCCTTGATGAAAATTTAGCTTATCATGATTTTCATGTTTTTCATGTGTTCAATATTTAACTTCATGTATATGTCTATCTTATCCAAACTATTGACTATACATGAGTATCCCTCTTGAGCCACGTGCCTTAATGCATATATTTTGTGGACTCTTTATGTTTTGGATATGTATGTATATTTTAGCTTGTATTAGATTAGACATACATATGCCTTGAAGATTAAATAAGGAGTTTTATATGATTTTTCATGTTTTTGATGGAATTATGTTTTAAGGAATAATTGAGCTTAATGAAATATTTTTCATGATTATGATCTTCACATATTATTTGTACACTCATATCTATTGCTCATGTTTTGTTTCTCATGAGTTATGCTTCATTGGTTAGAGTGATGATTATCATGTGAATTTCAATTTTGTTTTATTCCTTGCTTGAAGGATTTCGTGCTAGTTAACAAGTTTTCCATTTGACTAGTTGCGGTGTTCTTCATTTTGGTAGTGATTTTCAAACAAAACTACATTTTCAAATCTATCTTTGAAAACCCCTACCTTCCAAGGGCGGTAGGATGGGAGATCATGTTCATGTATGCCCTAAATTGAAAATCTTTAAAACTTGAATTATGATTGGGTGGTAGAGAATATGATGTATACACTTGAACTTATTGTTATGTCAATTGGTATCATTGAACTCTTTCAATTGGTATCATTTTGATCTTCTTGTATACTCATATATGTTTTGTATGTATGTATGCTTTAAATTCCAAGTATATCAATTTCTATTGGTATCTATCTTTCATACATATATATGTTTGTATTTATGCTAGTGCTTGAGTTTCAATTTTGTTTAAATTGATTACTTTTAAATTGTTATCAAGACTATGCATGTCTTTAGTTTGTATCTCATAAAGGGGGAGAAAATTTGATTTTGCATTTCAATTGGTATTTGTACTCCCACTCTTTATGATCAAAAGTTGTTATTTTGAACATATGATATCAACATCAAATTTGTTTATATGTTTTTCAAAATGAAATATATTCTTACAATTGGTATCAAATTTGTGTTTAGACATTCAAAATTTGTTATGTTGTTTTACAATTGGTAATTTGTTATGTTTAATTACAATTGGTATCTCAAAATGTTGTTTAAAGAAAATATTCAAAGTTTTGATTTGTATTTCCTATATGCAAGGAGAGCTTAACATCTCTCTTACATATAGATTCATGTTGAGTATATTATAAATTGAGGAGCTTGACAACTCTTCTTTATATGATATACGTGTGTAGGGGAGCTTCACATCTCCTCTTATGCATTACATAATATGTGTTATGTGAGTTAGGGCTTGTCATCCCTTCTTCATGTAATGCATATGTGTAGGGAAGCTAACTTAGCGTCTTCCTCTTCATGAATGTATATAGCATATAACATATATTGATCCTTATTTATTGGTATCAAGATGCTTCATTGACATATTTTTTAATTGATATCATGTTTGTAGTCACCCCTTATTGATTTTTTTGTTTTAGACAAAAAGGGGGAGAACATTGTTTGTATTATTTTGATTGACAAAAAGGGGAGAAAGATTTTTACCCCTCATTTTATCTATGGTTTTGATTGTTTACCCCTTTGTTGATGATTGACAAAAAGGGGGAGAAGTATTTATGTTTTATATGCATATATTATGTTTTAATATCAAGAATATTAAGTTTAATTGTTTATTAAGTTTAATTGATATCCAAAGCTTGCTTTGTAATTGTTGTACTTGGTATCTAGAGTTTATATATGCTTCTTTATGTTTTTGCATATATTGAGTTCATGCATAAGCAAATAAACATAAATATATGAAAAATATGTATGTCTCTTGTTTAGAATCATAAGCTTTCATTGCATATTTATTTATTCATTTGTTATGCATGAGTTAAGGGGGAGCTTCCTTGAAGCTTATCTTTAATCCATGCATATATAACTCCATGAGTTTTGTCATCATCAAAAGGGGGAGATTGTTGGCCCAATGGCCTTCCACTCTAGTTTTGATGATGATCAACACTCATGTAGTTATGTTTACTAATATTCTTGTGTTTCTAAGTTTCAGATCATTAACAGGATATTAGTTGGTGATTAGCTTCAACAAGATGATTAGAAGCTTATCATGGTGATTCCGGTGCCAAAGCTTAAAGATCATACCTTTGCACTTGGAGAATCACGGAGTTTTGGAGCAAGTCTACTTGAAGATGAAGATCGTCAAGAAGACTTAGGTATCCTAGTTTAGATAGAGTTTTAGATCCATTTGTAAAGCTTAGTTTAGTTGATATGCTCAAGTGCACAAAACACACACGTTTCATGATTTGGTTTTTGATTTTCATGAATAATAGATCAAAACAAGTTTACCTTATACCTATGTATATTAGATATGTTCTAGATATACATACATGCTTTAAACTTGCTAGACAAACTTATTTTGACTATCCTATTCATGTTTTGGAAAATTCTAGTTTGATAAAATACAAGTTTTGTTTTTGATAAAATGGCAAGACACAAAAATGAATTGATATGATTGATATATGTCTTGAAATTTTTATCACAAGTTTGGTTATCAAAGTAAAATGATAAAATAAGTTTTAGAAAAACATATTTTTTAGAAAAACAGTTTTTATTGTGATTAAAACTATTTTTTAGATTTACTGTGAATTTATGGGATTTTTATTGAGTGAAAAGACCTATTTTCAAATCCCGTATCTGTGCAGAACTGAGGTCTGGCTGACAGGCAAGTCGGTCGACCGGACCGGTCGACCGCACCATAGGCCGGTCGACCGGGACGGTCGACCGACGTGCACAAGTCTGTGCACGTTTTGGAGTCTCTGGGACGGTCGACCGGGCCGGTCGACCGAGATGAGAGTTCTGCTCTCAGGATGTTTCGGTCGACCGGGCCGGTCGACCGCTATTGCCCAACGGTCACATTTTTGACCGTTGGCGGTCGACCGGACCGGTCGACCGGCAGTCTGTCAGACTGCCAACTCAGCCTAACGGCTAGTTTTGTATAGGGGCTATATAAACCCCATCTCTTTGGGGATTTTAGCCAAGATTTCTAAGAGAAAAAATACTAGTTTTCTGAAGTGTTTAAAAGAGTTTTAAAAGAGTTTTTGGGGCTTTAAAACTTCTCATCTTTATTGTTTTTGGTTTTTGGAAAATCAAAGAAAACTAGGTTTTGGGATTTTGATTTGGTATTTCATTTTCTATCATATACAAGAGATTTCCCAAGTAGTTTTTCTTTGTTGCTTGTTTCCAAAAACACTTTGAATCCACACTTGAGCTATATCTTCTATCCTAAACTATTAGGATCTTATTTTTGTGGAGAAAGAAAAAGGAAAGAGGTTTGTGGTTGAAATATACCACTTGTTGTAAACCCTTGATTTCTTGAGTTGCTCCCTCTTTGGTAGAGGTGGAGATAGTTGTATTGGGTTGTTGGTTTGGATCCCTCTTAGGTAGAGGTGATTGTGTTTGGTTGTGAGCCTCTTCGGTAGAGGTGTGTGGGTTGGTTGTTGTATTGGCTACGGGCCTAACCCCTCGGTTGTGAGGAGGTTGTTGTTGAGAGAGGAGTTTGGTACTCCTAGAGTTGTAAGAAATCCTCTTTGGTAGAGGTTCCCTCGGTGGGAGTTGAGATAGTGGAAATCCTACACGGTGGTGTAGGCGGGGATGTAGAGCAAGGTGCTCGAACCTCGAAACAAATCTTGGTGTTTGCGTATTGATCCATTGTCTCTCTAACTCTCTCTCTTATATTTGTGCAAAGCATCATATTTATATCATATCATATTTGCTTGTGTTGTGCATATTTCATATTGCCTTGCATTTATTCATATTGCTATTCATTCTTATATGCTTGGCTTGATTGTGTGTATTTTATATTGCTTGGATTGCTTGTGTGTGTGTGCCTAACTTATACTCATCCAACAAGAGCTTCACATAGCACCTCAACCCATTTCAAGGGGAATCAAGGGGAGTTAGTCCAGAGCCTCGCAAGGGGAATTCGGCTACACTTGTTGTATTGTATTAGTTTGTGCATAATTTGCATTAGCTTCCGCATTTAGCGCACTTAGTTTGCATTTAGTTTCTTAGATTAGCCCTTACACCTATTCACCCCCCCTCTAGGTGTTTTTCACTTATGCTATGCAAACGTGGCTTTTGCCATATTTTCGCGACAATTAAGAGGTCCTCTGAGCTCTGCTTTTTAGAGTAGAGGCTCAGGTATGCTATATGTCCACTATATCTTTTTGTTTTCTGAGACGAGCTTCTGCACATAAAAACATAGAAGAAAATAGTTAAAATGTTAAATAAATTAAAAAGATTACTTACCATCCCTCCCCGGCAATGGTGTCAAAATTTTGATCGAAGTTCGAAGTCACAAAGATATCTGTCATTGTTTGAACCACGTACAAATTATAAAAATCTAATCTTACTTGAATTTCTTAGAAGAATAACATAGTGGTAAGGAGAGCGTCGAATTCAGAGACTTATTGAAAACACAAATTTTAAAAATCTAACTTTAATCTAGTTAAGAAATTAGTGAATGAATAGTTAAAATTTTTATTTTAAATATTAAACTTCGGTATAAACAATAACTAAGAAAAGAAATTACTAATCGATGTGAAGACTAAGTAAAGAAGATTAAGAGAGAAAGTGAGAGGGAAGGAAGAACAATTGAAACCCGAAATTAAATGAAGCTTGGTTCAATACTGCTGATGTCTCTTTGAAATCTCCCTCCTCCAAATGATGCTGAAAACAACAGAAGGTAGTAGCATTATAAGCTGCAAAGAGAAGAATACATGCATGAGATCATTAATAAAAGCACATAGTAAAAAAATGAACAAAAAATATAATTGCATTATAGAGAAAGAACAGAAAGAGCCTTAGGCTGAAATGCGCACGATCGGATGGTAGAACACTAATTTCATTGATAAATCGCCATTATAATTCTCTCAATTCTCTCTAAACTCGTATTATAACTCAACACATATACTGCTCTCTTTTACATACCCTTTTCAACCTTCCAGTGCACATTCTACATTTGAAATGTAGCATTTATAGGCAAAAAGGTGAGGGAGAGCGTACAAAGATAGGGGAAGCAATTATAGGGTGTAAACGGGTCGGGTTTGGGTCGGATCCGTGCCATATCCAAACCTAAACTCGATAAGGCATTCGGGTTCGAACTCGGGTTAGGGTCAGAATCTCTTCTTTCTTCTTAGGTTCGGGTCGGATTCGGATTTTAAATAGGTGTATTAAAGTTTCAATAAGAGTTATTTTTTAAAGTGTATTTCAATTTTATTAGATGCAAAATGAAAATTTATATACTTTGTTTCTATAATAATATGATTAAGTTCTCATTTTTATAATTTTATTAATTTAAATATAGTGAAATGTATGATGATAAGTGCCATTTTATAATATTTACTTCCTTTTCGTGCCTGTTATCAGGTTGCAGGTTTGAAATAGTAATACCCGAACCCGATCCGATAAGAATTTTGGGTTTAGTTTTTAGATCTGAACCTGATCCGTTAGTAAAAGATCGGATCGGGTTATCGGATTTTCGGATACCATTTACAGTCTTAGGAGCAAACGCTCCCCCAACATATTTTATCTGGCCGCAGAAACGAGGCTTTGGCTGCGTTTTCGCTGCCAGGATTTGGCATAGGGCTAGATCTAGGGGGCTATGATCCGTTGATCCCCGATCTGCTTCTATCTTCAATTGATTATTTGGTTGGAATTCTGATTTTGAGCTATCTTTGTTGATTCTTTAGCCAACCAACTTGATTTTCAAAAATCTGTTTTAACTGAACTAGATTTGAGATTATCCTCTTGATACGTTCTAATATTCATGGCCTGTTTGGTTGTCGTAATTGGTCGTAATTCGTAAGTCGTAATTGATAAAGTCTTTCACATTTGTAAATGAATTACATGCATGTAAGTTTTACGGTATTTGGTTGGTAATATAAAGTTATAATTGGGAAAGTGTATTGCATTTTACGGTGTTTGGTTGTCTTATTGTGTAAGTCATAAGTGAAAAAGTTGACCACAAAATTAACTATTTGGTGATTTAAAAAGTTTCAATATTGCAAATAAATATTAAAAATACTAAATATTTAAAAATTTAATATTAATATAAAAAATAATACAAATTTGCATGACCACAAAATTAACTGTAACTAAGCTGTAAGTGAGTGGTAATTGGGTTGCAAGTGAGTGACAGTTGAGTTGCGTAAGTCTTTTACGAATTACGGTCCAAACAAACGTCGTAGTTGTAACTGGGTTGTAAGTCATTTATGAATTACGGCTTTTTACGCGAAACAAACAGCCCCTCAGTTGCAATTTAAATCCCCTAAAAATCTGATTTAGTTAGCCTGAATGTGATTATCTTCTCCCATTATATCCTGCATAAATTAGATGTTAAGACAAGTTAATTGCAGGATTTATTATAAAAATATAAGTAGAAATGTAATAACAAATATGCAATATGTGTGTCCAATCACAGTCGACCACCAGAAGACTTGAGCTCACTATTTTTTTCGCTCGATCGACCGCCTGGTCGACTGCCAGTGGTCAAAACATGCACGTTTTGCCTATTAACGACTTTTTTTCAATTCAAATTGTCCATATTCATTCCAACATCAATTTCTTGTTTTAAATGATTTCTAATATATTTTTATTATTGGGATTTACTAGGGATTAGTCTCTATCCTACTCCTAGAATTATGAGTGATTAGAGAGTGTTTTGGACACATGTTTTTCAAGAAAATCAAGTGTTTTGCAAAAAGATTTTAATTCCAAAAATTTTCCATCTCTCTCTCTCTTATACTTTTCTTTTGAGCAATCAATCCTCTATACTGAGCTATAGGAAAGTTGTTATAGAGAGTGTGTGGTTCTGTGAAGATCACTCAGCCTTGTAATTCTTTGTTCTTAAGAGTTTCTCCTGGGAAGAGGATAGTGAGTTGGAGTTGTGGCTCTGAATCTTGCGAGATCGAAGTGAAGTTGTAATCAAGTTCATTATAATAGAACCCTTCATTGCGGTGAAGGTAGGGATGTAGAGCTTCTTCTTTTTTGTGATTGACTCTCGTTTGCTCTTTCTAAACTTTCACTCCTCTACTTATTGCAATTATATTTCTTGCTTATTATTTATTGCAAATTATACTTGTTAAACTCTCTATTATTATTTCAAGTTTCTAAGCATCAAGAAAAGTAATTGTACATCTTAACTCTTATTTTAAGAGAAATCAAAAGGAGAAGTTCAGAGTCCTTCACGGGGTATACGACTTCATTTCTTGATAATTGAGATTTGTTAAGTGTTAGTTTATTTTGATTGTTTAATTTTCATATTATTTCTATTCTATCACCTATTCACCCCCCTCTAGGTGATTTTCATCTAGCCGCTTTTGCAGGGGACAATAATTGGAAGAGTTGCCCTTCGACAAGCAGCCGTGATTTAGGCTCGTTGGCTGCCACCTCTAGTGGGGTTGCTAAGGACGAGCGCTCCTCCTCGACTTGTTAAAGGACAACGTTAGGATTTGGGGGATGGAGCTCAACGTTGCTCGTGCCCCCGTTGATGATCATTCTTCCTTTGGAGGTGGTAGCTGGGACAGCGATCTGCGAGGTGGACTTCTTTGCAGGGGCTATTGTTGTTGGTGATAATTTTTGAGGAGGGTTTTTAGAAAGTATTTGGATAGAAGGGGAGGAAACTCTAAGTGTCTTCTCAGGATCACTTCATGAAAGCACTAGTTTGTAGTGGATAAAAATCGGCTCACCATGCATCGACCCACCACAAATAAAGTTTGGACGCTCCCCGGGGATGTAACCTGTCAAAGCACACGAAAGAAGAGACACCTTTTAGGCTAGAAGTACTAGTGTAGTGTCGGCCTAAGACCCTTGGGCGTGAGAATTGGTAGGTGAAATGGTAGGGAGGACTGGCAGAGAAATACTGTCAGTGTGATGGAAGGAATGGACTGTGCAGAAGAAAACTACATGTGTGTTGGTGGTAGAGGACTAGCAGAGAAAAACTGCTATTGTATCTCTGTGAGTGTGCGTGTATCCTCTGAGAATTAGAAAAGTAATCCCCTCCTAGGAGAAGAATGATCATATATACCTGACAAAGATGTCGCTCGTGGAGGCGGAATTGTAGGGCTGCTACAACTGCACGATCTTCATGGCTGGATTTGTTGTAACAAATTGGATTGAATATTAATTGGTGGAGTTCTCATGCAGGAAAATCCGCGTCTATCTATAACCATCGCTTCATTCTAGTAGCGTAACCAACTCCAATGTGCATATATGGATTTGTTTGATGCAATAGCTGTCGATTTTTCAAAGTGCCCCTCAGTCGAGAGACACGTGTGTGATCTCGAGAGAGGCCCAAAAATGTCCACTACACTAGCTAATTTTTCAATCATGTCAATAGAGGTAACTAAAATCAATCAGGTCTAAGCAGGACTTCCAGGCCTTTTAGGCTTTGTTTCGCAATAAGAACTAGCAAAAGTTAGGCTTTAAACTCTTTCAAATATCTAAATATTAAGAGTTAAGAATGTAATTATAGTGGAGCTTATTAACGGCAAATTGATATTTAAAAAAAGTAATATGCACTTTACTTTTACTTTTTGAGGACAAGTGCTTAACTCATAGCTCTAGACCAACTCTAACGTCAACTCTTCCTAATGCTTCTCTACTCTTCTTTTTATAGAGCCCTAACCATACTCCCCCAACTCCAATTGCTACACAAAGCATCAGGGGGGAATCCTATGTGCCTAAGACAAGATGCTGGCATGAAGCTTGGTGACTTACTCGAGGAGATTCATTAGTATGAGGGTACTCTTGGGATAATTGACTGATTAGTGCTAGCACGAAGCTTGGTGACTTTTTTAGGGATGATTAAAGTTGATCCAAATCAAGTGATAATATAATAAGCAAGAAGGTTCAGATTGTTCCAAGACATGATGGATTGACACGTAAATTTTTGACACAGATAATTAAAACAGTACGTCAAAATTTTATGTCCTGATTTACTTTCATGTGCGTGCATGGGCTAGTGTCGCTCGATACGGTCCATTCAGGACACAAGTTGAGCTCTGATTTGAGTTCTATTTGGCATGATTATATGTACTATTTGAAGAACTACTAGTTTATTAGTAATCTAAATTAGATCTTAACCATCCATTTGAGTCATTTGTCATCTCATTCTCGGTCAAATTCCAAACCATAATGACAGAGTGAGAAGCAATAATGGTCACTTACTCTTCTCCGCTAGATTAGGTAGAAAGTAGACACAAAGTTGAAGTCCTAAATCAAACAAGTGTAAAGGCATGAATGAGCCGGCTCAGTCAGAGCATGGACCGACTCAATATCCAGTCGACTGGTACCTGAGAATTAGGTGTAGCCCCATATAGTACTATGTACTGTACCTAGACTTGGCTATTTTTATGTAGGCCGTGCCTAAGCATAGCTAGACACAATTCAGCGCGGTCCACTACCAACTCCAACAGTGAGATAGACTGGTTGACTAGTTAAAATTTGATTTTCTCACAAGAAATAGATCCTCAGTTTTGAATCCAAGCATCAATCATGTATGTATACCAAATCATTACCCGACTCAATATGGGAGATATACCCATATTTTGCTTTTCTTTCTACCGAATTGATCCATTAACCCCGAAAATTGGCGACTTTTCCACAATCCACTAGAGCTCAAGAAACAAGTTCAGAGCAAAAGTCTCAATTTGTGTTCTATATCTGTGGTAAAAGTCCAAAAGCCTTCTCATTCATGTTTTATTACATAAAGCTCCTTAATTTATGAGATGCACATAGGGATTAATATGCATACAACAATTCTATTGGTGGATCCCACAGTGCAACATTACAAGGCAACTCAGAACATACCACCTCGGCTTTTGAGTCGAAGTGAAGCGATCGAGGCCGCGCCCGAACGGCCGAGGTGCCTGTGGTGGCCGTGGCCGGCGGCCCGGCCGCTGTGATTAGTCTTTTTCGATCCTTTTCTCTTGTTGTGAGAGGAACCAGCACTTTTATGACCTTTACCTCCATTAATTTTGTGCTGAAGAGAACTACCACCAGGATCACCACCACCAATTTGCCCCATTGCTGCTGCTGCTCCTCCTGCTCCTCCTGCTCCTGGGCCAATGCCAGCACCGGCCTGGCCGTGAGCAGCAGCACCAGCAGCACCAGCAGCAGCAGCAGCACCGGCCTGGCCGTGAGCAGCAGCACCAACACCAGCAGCAGCTGCAGCAGCACCGGCATCTGCACTTCCAGCACTTAAGCTGCTGGCACCTGGTACTAGACCGCTGTTAGTAGGCTGAAGTCCCACGAGAAGTAAGAACAGACTGCAAGCAAGAACAAGAACCTAGTGTAGCTCATTCTCATTGTTCTTGTTCAAGAGTTCAGTAGTAGTGAGATTTCTGTGTTGTAGCTTGGTGGCAAGGTTTGCTATTTATAAGCTTTTTTTGCCTGCAGATATGGCTGGCTAATTGCCTCTTTGATCTTCGATGTTTTGAGTATTTTGGCTTCATTAAAACCTGGGTCAGTAATTGACAGGATTTTTTGTTTGATCGTAGGCAGCAGTTTGTGGATTCTAAATATTCAACTGCAGTTTGTGGATTCTAAATATTCAACTGACAAGGAATATTTGTAGCTCGAAAGAAGCAATATTTTTTGTCACTGTTGAAAATAAATCCATATGTTTTACTTGGTTCAATTCATAAGAGTGCTGCAATTCAGACGAGATGAGATCTATCTAAGTGTCATGAAAACGTACTTGCATGAATGCATAAAATTAAAGTTAGTTGTATATGAATTGAATTTTCACTAAAAGAGGCAAATTAAAATCAATAATTCATATACCTTCCGTGTTTTATTTGAGGAATAAAAAAAAATATTCGGTTTATATCCCAACAAATCTGAGGAGATGGATGGATTGAGACGAATTTGTCTCTCATCTAATTGTTTTTGAGATGGACTTTTAATGATCTTGAAATTGACAATTAAAACACTTCTGATTTCTATTATAGTAATCAATAGATAATTAAATATTTTTGAAACATCAATGCACAAAAGTACAGGTGCATTGATCATGCACATCTCAAATCTTCCAGCATAAAAGATTGTAATTAAATATTGCCAATGACCAGTTTTCAAGTAGATCTTCTAATATGAAAACGAACAAGTAATACCGAATTTTTTGCGTAAAGATTCAATAGACAAAGGATTGTATTACAGGAAAGGATTGTATTGTACTATTAAATTTGTAATTTGCAAGTTTGTTCAGTTATTAGTCAAGTTATTTTTAAAATTTGTAAAATATGTGTTTCCACACGGTGCTGTAGAGATCAGTGACACCAAGAATCAAAATGACTTTAAGGTAAATGGTCAATGTCTTAAACCTTTCTTCGAATCGGTGCCGGTAAATGAAACGGCTATCGGTCTTTTTGACCCAGTGCATCGATAAATTTCCTTTTTTACATTTCATTTCATGCATCTATACATTTCTTTCATACATTCGAGATAATGCATGAGATAAGTATTGGGGAGGGCTCTAACATGACTAATATAACTAAAAAAAGAAATATATATATATATATAAACTTTTGAAAGAAAAAAGAACAATATTTTGATATATTTTTTGTAAGAAATTAAGTCAATTTTAAGGAATAGAAAAATCATAATTAGGATTTCTTATACTTGGTCAAAATAAGATGACTTGTTTGATTTTCAGGGTTAGGCAGAAAATTGGTGAATGTAATTTAGTCTTAATCTTTACCTTAAAGAATATGCACACTTTATACACTTACACACTTAGGGTTCAAAAATAAAGATTCTTATGCCTTATAAAACAGAAAATATATATATATATGTAAATCTATGAAAAATAAACAAATCTAATTATTGATTAGTTAGGAGCTTTGGCCTAAGCAAGCCTTAGTATTTATGCCAAAGATGATTAGATAAGTTTGAAAAAAATATATAAATCCTCTGATTAAGATGGGTATTTGTGCCTTATGAAGCATAAGTATTCACGCCTAAAAGGGGTATATTTTATAAATAAAAATTCTTAGTTTCGTGACCTTATTTGTTCGAGTGTCTAAGTCCTTAGGGGTGTTTTCTCACCTGGTGCCCTAAGACTATCCGGTTTGGGTGTCACTGACTAAAGGCTCGTTACATGGGCAGATTAGAAAGCCTAATGGAATTGAGGAATAAATACCACCAAAAATAAAAATAAATAAGGTATAAGAGTTAAAGTTAAAGAACTCTTAATCAAAACTTCACAGTCATGAAGGTGCATATGACTTAGGGTAAAGTAATAGACTAGATGAGAAATATAATTTAACTCCTTACTTTGATTGATGCCATATTTTTGAATAGAGACTAAGTTTAGGAATGAAAAGTTTGATTTTTCTATTATTTATAGATTACTTGAACTCTTACAATAGTACCTCTAATATTTTCTCTCTTTTTAAAAGGCCTTTTGAAATACTAACATTTTTTCTCTTTTTTTATGGATTTTGTGGGTACAATACACTGAAAACCCTCTCGAGATAAAACTCGTCCTCTAGGGGTAACCTAGAGGTTTAACGGCTTGTTGCACATACTCAGTACAATTGACTGACCTATGAAAGTGGTCAAAATAATTTGTTGGATTATTTTTTTATGTTTTGCTCGAGGGCGAGTAAAAGATAAGTATGGGGGTATGATCAGTCATATATATTGCATATATATTGTTACATTACCATGTTTATTATCTAATAAATACTACTAATAAGGCTTATTTTTATTTAATACTATGCAGGCCCACTGCTAAAGGAGAGGGAAGAGAAACGAGCCCAAAGCCCATCAAAATTCAGATTTAATTCAGAATTAATTTGAAATCTGAAAATCAGGGCAGATTAAGGCAAATCAGAGAAGATAAAATCGGTTGAAAATTAGTTAGAACAAATTTTTACAAATCAAATGGTTTAAACCAAAAGATCAAAGGCAGTTCGTCAAATCCAGGAGTTGAAACAGGAAATCTAGAACCAAATAAAGGGAAATCATTAAACCAGGAGCTGTATCCCCACGGGTGTGGCCACCTGGCCACACCCAGGCCACTGAAACACGGCCAAACGTGGCTTTGTTGAGATGGTTCGGGGAGCGTTTGCTCCCTATCTTCGTACGCTCACCCCCGCTTGGTTTTTCCCTATAAATGCTGCATTCGAAAGAGAAGAAGGGACCAGAAAATAGTTTAAGTTTTTCTCTTTGTTTTTAGGATTTAGGTTCTTTGTTAGATAGTATTAAGAAATTGTATCTCTGTTTTTAATTCATAGCTTAGTCCAGATACAAGTGAGAGAGAGAAAATAGTGATTATAATCTGAAGTTGAAGTGACATCATAAAGGTTCAAGGCTTCTCTTTTTCTCCAAATCACGGGTATGTGTTATATTATTTACATGTCGTGTTTTACTTTAATCATGAGTACCTAAATTTATTTTTCTAGGCTCACTATCATCTCTTTCGATCCCTTTTCTTTTGAATGGTTTTGATGAAAAGAACCCAACAAAATCATATGTATGCCTTAAGCTAAGCCTTGCTTCTTTGGAAGTGTTCTTTAAGGTACATGAGGATGGGTTTGGATTTCTAAACTTCTTTTTTTCTAAAACATCAGTTAAACTTATTTTATTTTATACTTGAAATATTACTTGATGATTTAACATTTAGTTCAAGAAGATTTCTTAAGAATAAGAGTCAATTTTTTCAAACAATCTTATTTGCTTTACTTAATACTTTGAAGCTCAAGCTCAAGTGTTTGCCTATGATCAAGTTGAGGCACTAAAATTTTAAGAGAAGAACATATTGTTGAGTAGTAAGATAGTGAGCCCAGATCTTTTTGTATATTAAAAATAACAAATCAATTTTCAAGCCTTTTAAAAATCATCTTTTCAAAGCCTTCTCTAAGTTTGCAAATTTTATTTTAATCACTTCCTTACTCTCTATTCTCTCTTTTAACATAAAAAAAAACACCTACACCATTCTTTGTTCTTTAAACAATTCATCGAAAAGCTTCCATCGCATTCCTCCTCGTGGATGCGACCCGTTAGCCCAAAGCTAGACAGTAACTCTCACTGCATTTACTTGCAATCATTAGCCCATGTAACGAGCCTTTAGTCGGTGACTCTAAAACTGGATGATTTTAGGGTACAGAATGAGAAAGTACCCCTAGAACTTAAGGACTCGAGCAAATAAGACCATAAAACAAAGGATATTATAAAAGAGCAAACAAGACCACAAAACAAAGTATTTTATTTGTAATATGGACCACTTTTAGGCGTGAATACTTATGCTTTATGAGGCACAGTACCCAGCTTAATCAGAGAATTTTTTTTATTTTTTATTTTTTCTTTTTTTCTTACAAGGCATAAGAATCTTTGTTTTTGAACCCTAAGTATATAAGTATATAAAATATGTATATCTCATCAAGGTAAAAATTAAGACTAAGCTATTTTTTAATTTTTCTTCCTAATCTTAGAAATCAAAGAAATAATCTTATTGGTTATTTTGACCAAGATAAGAAATTCTGATTATGATTCTCCTATTCCTTAAAATTAAGTTAATTTCTTACAAAAAATAGATCAAAATATTGTTTCTCTTTTCAAAAGTTTTTAAAAAGAAAAAATATTTTATATATATTAAAAAAAATCTACGTTATGTTAGAACCCTCTCCTATTACCGATCTTATGCATTATCCTCAATGTTTTAATGAATGCATATGTCCATGAAAAAGAGAGAGAAGGAAAAATGTTACCTTTGAAAAACACCTAGAGGGGGGGTGAATAGGTGTAAGTGCTAATCTAAGAAACTTAATGCAAACTAAGTGCGCTAAATGCGGAAGTTAATGCAAATTATGCACAAACTAATACAATACAACAAGTGTAGCCGAATTCCCCTTGCGAGGCTCTGGACTAACTCCTCTTGATTCCCCTTGATATGGGTTGAGGCGCTATGTGAAGCTCTTGTTGGATGAGTACAAGTAGGGCAAACACACACAAGCAATCCAAGCAATGTATACACACACAATTAAGCCAAGCATACAAAGTTATGGCAATATAAAGGAAATGCAAGGCAACACAAGCAAGTTATATAATATGAATGCTATGAAAGACTAATGCTTGTATGAAATGAAATGATGCTTGCACAAATTAAAGAGATAGAGTTGAGAGAAATTGGATCAAACGCAAACACACAAATTTGTTTCGAGGTTCGAGTACCCAACTCTACATCCCCGCCTACACCACCGTGTAGGATTTCCCAATCCACTATAAGGAGTACCAAACTCCTTCTCTCAACCACAAAGCCACCGAGGCTATACAACCACAATCCACCTCTACCGAAGAGGGATACGGCCCGTAGCCAACTACAACAAACACCTCTACCTAAGAGGCTCACAAACCAATCACCCGATCACCTCTACCGAAGAGGGATACAACAAGAATAAGGGTGTACAACTTAGAGGTTACAAACAACAACCTCAAAACTCTCTCTTTCTTTCTCTTTTCTTTTTCCACACAAAACAAGGATCCTAATAACTTAGGATAGAAGATATAGCTCAAGTGGAAAACTAAGTGTTTTGGAAAACAAGAACTCAAAGAAAAACACTTGGGAAATTTCTTGTAAAAGATAAAGAATGATGGCCAATACAAAAATCCCAAATTCCAATTTCTTTGATTTTTCCAAAACCCAAAAACACAAAGAATAAATCTTGTTAGCACTTAAAACTCTTTTAAAAACTCTTTTAAACACTTCAGAAAACTAGTATTTTTCCTCTTGAAAATCTTAGCCAAAATCCCCAAAGAGATGGGTTTATATAGCCCCTATACAAAACTAGCCGTTAGGCTGATGTGGCAGTTCTGACAGCCACCGGTCGACCGGCCCGGTCGACCGCCAACGGTCAAAAATGTGACCGTTGGGCACCAGCGGTCGACCGGTCCGGTCGACCGAAAATTCCCGCGAGCAGAGCTCTCAACTCGGTCGACCGATCCGGTCGACCGACTACATGTGTCGCCAGCGTGCACGATTGTGCACATCGGTCGACCGACCCGTCGACCGGCCACTTGGTGCGGTCGACCGGTCCGGTCGACCGAACTAGCCTGGCAGGCACAGTGCAGAACTGCACAGATACGGGATTTGAAAATAGGTCTTTTCACTCAATAAAAATCCCATAAATTCACAGTAAATCCAAAAAAATAGTTTTAATCACAATAAAAACTGTTTTTATATAAATATGTTTTTCTAAAACTTGTTTTATCATTTTATGTTAAAACATAAACATATGATAAAGATTTCAAGACAATATATCAACATATCAATTCATTTTAGAGTCTTGCAAATTTTATCAAAAACAAAACCTGTATTTTGTCAAACTTGATTTTTCCAAAACATGAATAGGGATATCAAAATAAGTTTGTTTACCAAGTTAAAGCATGTATGTATAAATAGAAAACATCTACCATACATATACCATATGTAAACTTGTTTTGATCAACTATTCATAAAAACCAAAAACCAAATCATGAAACGTGTGTGTTTGTGCACTTGAGCATATCAACTAAACTAAGCTTTACAAATGGATCTAAAACTCTATCTAAACTAGGATACCTAAGTCTTCTTGACGATCTTCATCTCAAGTAGACTCGGTCCAAACTCCGTGATTCTCCAAGTGCAAAGGTATGATCTTTAAGCTTTGGCACCGGAATCATCATGAATAGCTTCTAATCATCTTATTGAAGCTAATCACCAACCTAATATCCTGTTAATGATCTGAAACTTAGAAACACAAGAATATTAGTAAACATAACTACATGAGTGTTGATCATCATCAAAACTAGAGTGGAAGGCCATTGGGCCAACAATCTCCCCCTTTTTGATGATGACAAAACTCATGGAGTTATATATGCATGGATTAAAGTTAAGCTTCAAAGAAGCTCCCCCTTAACTCATGCATAACAATAAACATAATAGATATAATAGATATGCAATGAAAGCACATGATACTAAACAAAAGCATGCATCATATCTTATTATTTATCCCTATGCATGAACTTGGTATATGCAAAAACACAATCATGCATATATGAAAACAAAACTCAATTCTTCTCCCCCTTTTTGTCAATCATCAACAAAGGGGTAATCAAAACCATAAATAAAACGAGGGGTAAAAATCTTTCTTCCCCTTTATGTCAAACAAAACAATAAAAACCATGTTCTCCCCTTTTTGTCTAAAACAAAAACAAAGTCAATAAGGGGTGACTTTAAAAATATGATATCAATTGAAAATCATCATCATGAAAACAATCGATACCAATTGAAATTAAACATAAATCTTGAATATCTAAACATGAATCTTGATACCAATTGTAGAATATTTTCATTTTAAACATATATAAACAAATTTGATGTTGATATCATATGTTTAAAATAACAACTTTTAATCATAAAGTGTGGGAGTACAAATACCAATTGAAATACAAAATCATATTTTCTCCCCCTTTATGAAATACAAACTAAAGTCATGCATAGTCTTGATAACAATTTAAAAGTAATCAATTTAAACAAAATTGAAACTCAAGCACTAGCATAAACACAAACATATATATGTATGAAAGATAGATACCAATAGAAATTGATATACTTGGAATTTAAAGCATACATACATACAAAACATATGAGTATACAAAAGATCAAAATGATACCAATTGAAAGAGTTCAATGATACCAATTGACATAACAATAAGTTCAAGTGTATACATCATATTATCTACCACCCAATCATAATTCAAGTTTTAAAGATTTTCAATTTAGGGCATACATGAACATGATCTCCCATCCTACCGCCCTTGGAAGGTAGGGGTTTTCAAAGATAGATTTGAAAATGGAGTTTTGTTTGAAAATCACTACCAAAATGAAGAACACCGCAACTAGTTAAATGGAAAACTTGTTAACTAGCTCGAAATCCTTCAAGCAAGGAATAAAACAAAATTGAAATTCACATGATAATCATCACTCTAACCAATAAAGCATAACTCATGAGAAACAAAACATGAGCAATAGATGTAAGTGTACAAATAATATGTGAAGATCATAATCATGAAAAATATTTCATTAAGCTCAATTTTTCTTTAAAACACGAAATCATCAAAACTATCTAATCTTCAAGGCATATGTATGTCTAATACAAACTAACGTATACATACATATCCAAAATATAAAGAGTCCACAAGATATATGCATTAAGGCACGTGGCTCAAGAGGATACTCATGTATAGTCAATAGTTTGGATAAGATAGACATATACATGAAGTTAAATATTGACACATGAAACATGAAAAACTAAATTTTCATCACAACAAATTTCATTTCAAGGTATATGTATGAATTGTCAAACATGAAGTATACATACATATCCCTAAACACAATTGAGTCCAAATATAGATTTGCATGAAAGGCAAATGACTCAAGGGGTATACATGTATATCTTCAAGTTTGGCAATACAAACATATACATGAAGTGAAAAACTCATAAAACAAATCCAAAATGAGAATACAAGTTTAAAATGTATGAATCATCAAAACTAGACTATACTAGCACATTTAATGGGTTCAAATAAGCATTCAATTCAAACATATATAGATTTATTTGTGGCCCACTATATGTACAAGTATAAATCCTAGTCTTAATGAAAACTAACATCTAAACAAGTAATCTTAACATGAAGCATCAAAAACAAGATAAAAATCATCATGATAAAACTAAAACATGATTATTATGTAAATTCACATGTATTAGATTCATGATGTACATTATAGTTTAAACAAAAAATGAGAACACTAAGTATGGGTTCATATAAGCAAATGTGTCTCAAATACTATACATGTATGTCAAGGATCTAATAAACATGGCATGTACATACTAATCCATAGACAATGAAAACATGCTATAAAACAAATGAATATGAAAGCATGTAAATAAATAATACGGAGTTAGGAATCGTTACCAAAACCTAGAAGGCAACTCTCCTTGTCTCCAAAACTTGGTGGTCCTCTCCACCATCTCTTCCCTTGAAAGTGATGCATCCATTGATTTCCTTTAAGTCCGGAACGCATCCACTCCAAGGTGTCATCACTCTCACGTCATGTGAGAGCCCACACCTACATCAAAAATAATAGGAGGGGTGGTCTTTGGTACCCATCTCTTATTGGGTCCATGGGGTTAGTCTCATTTCTAACCCAAACAAATTTCTTTGCTAAATTCTCAACATGTAAACGATCATAGCAAAATTTAGCAAGATGGCCTTTTCGGCCGCAATGTGTACATGTGTACACATGAGCATACGTGTGATGGTGTCCGTGTGAAGCATGTGTATGCCGTGATGGGTGTGCATGCATAAAAGTTGGAACTTGTTTCTTTCGAACCAAGGATTCCAAGCGAGTGTGGTTCATGGCACATTGGCTCATAGTGGAGCCCAAACAATCAACCTTCTTCTTAAGTAAACAAATATCATCATTAATCTTAGAAGAAGAGGTACATGCATTAGGTAGTCTAGATGATGAGGCTACACTAGCATGGCAAACATGAGCATCAATCTTTTTATGCAAAACCTCATTTTTCTTCAAACAAGCATTTAATTCATTTGAAATGAAAATAATTTTGTTTTTCAAATCAACATTCTCTTTTAACACAAAATCTACTTTTGAAGACAAGTTCTCATTTTTCTTCAAAAGAACATGGCAATCATTTTTAGATTTTAAAAAATTATTTTCTTTTAGTGCAAGATCAAGTTGAGATTTTAATGAATCCCTCTCATTAGCAATCTCCTCTTTCTCTTGCAAAACAATATCAAGTCTAGCAATCAAATTTTTATTTTCATTATTAATGCCTAGACTCTTCTTTTTCAACAAGTTATATTTTTCAATCAATTTTTCACAAACAATTGATAGTTCTTCATTTAAGGCATGGGGATCAATATTATCATTTGAAGAACTAGAACAATCATCACTATCATAGTGGGGTTCCGAATGTACCTCAAGGGAGTCATTCCCTTGGACCATGTAGCATTGTGATTCGGACTCTCCACTAGTCTCCTCTTCTTGTCGGATTTGTGCTTGAAGCTCGGAGGTGGTGGTTGTTGTCAATTTGTTCCACACTACAAAAGCGGAATCAAAATTAGAAACACACATAAGATAATCTTTAGGTAATGTGCTTCTAATAGCCTCTAGGGCTAGTGCATTGGCCCCTATATGATTGCAATCACCAAGATAACATCTCTTGGTGGCCGCAAGGAAAACATGCAAACCTAGGGTCTTTAGGTACATGGACATCCTATACTTCCAAACATCAATGTTGGAAGGGTCAAAGCTAGGTGGGGTCATGAAGTCCATGGTATAAACTAAATGTGTGCAAACAAACAAATGCAAATGAGATTAGCAAGCAAATGGATCACTCCTAGGATGTTAAGCCTAAGTATCAGGAGCACTAGCTCTGATACCAATTGAAAAACACCTAGAGGGGGGTGAATGGTGTAAGTGCTAATCTAAGAAACTTAATGCAAACTAAGTGCGCTAAATGCGGAAGCTAATGCAAATTATGCACAAACTAATACAATACAACAAGTGTAGCCGAATTCCCCTTGCGAGGCTCTGGACTAACTCCTCTTGATTCCCCTTGATATGGGTTGAGGCGCTATGTGAAGCTCTTGTTGGATGAGTACAAGTAGGGCAAACACACACAAGCAATCCAAGCAATGTATACACACACAATTAAGCCAAGCATACAAAGTTATGGCAATATAAAGGAAATGCAAGGCAACACAAGCAAGTTATATAATATGAATGCTATGAAAGACTAATGCTTGTATGAAATGAAATGATGCTTGCACAAATTAAAGAGATAGAGTTGAGAGAAATTGGATCAAACGCAAACACAAATTTGTTTCGAGGTTCGAGTACCCAACTCTACATCCCCGCCTACACCACCGTGTAGGATTTCCCAATCCACTATAAGGAGTACCAAACTCCTTCTCTCAACCACAAAGCCACCGAGGCTATACAACCACAATCCACCTCTACCGAAGAGGGATACGGCCCGTAGCCAACTACAACAAACACCTCTACCTAAGAGGCTCACAAACCAATCACCCGATCACCTCTACCGAAGAGGGATACAACAAGAATAAGGGTGTACAACTTAGAGGTTACAAACAACAACCTCAAAACTCTCTCTTTCTTTCTCTTTTCTTTTTCCACACAAAACAAGGATCCTAATAACTTAGGATAGAAGATATAGCTCAAGTGGAAAACTAAGTGTTTTGGAAAACAAGAACTCAAAGAAAAACACTTGGGAAATTTCTTGTAAAAGATAAAGAATGATGGCCAATACAAAAATCCCAAATTCCAATTTCTTTGATTTTTCCAAAACCCAAAAACACAAAGAATAAATCTTGTTAGCACTTAAAACTCTTTTAAAAACTCTTTTAAACACTTCAAAAAACTAGTATTTTTCCTCTTGAAAATCTTAGCCAAAATCCCCAAAGAGATGGGGTTTATATAGCCCCTATACAAAACTAGCCGTTAGGCTGATGTGGCAGTTCTGACAGCCACCGGTCGACCGGCCCGGTCGACCGCCAACGGTCAAAAATGTGACCGTTGGGCACCAGCGGTCGACCGGTCCGGTCGACCGAAAATTCCCGAGAGCAGAGCTCTCAACTCGGTCGACCGATCCGGTCGACCGACTACATGTGTCGCCAGCGTGCACGATTGTGCACATCGGTCGACCGACCCGGTCGACCGGCCACTTGGTGCGGTCGACCGGTCCGGTCGACCGAACTGGCCTGGCAGGCACAGTGCAGAACTGCACAGATACGGGATTTGAAAATAGGTCTTTTCACTCAATAAAAATCCCATAAATTCACAGTAAATCCAAAAAAATAGTTTTATCACAATAAAACTGTTTTATATAAATATGTTTTTCTAAAACTTGTTTTATCATTTTATGTTAAAACATAAACATATGATAAAGATTTCAAGACAATATATCAACATATCAATTCATTTTAGAGTCTTGCAAATTTTATCAAAAACAAACCTGTATTTTGTCAAACTTGATTTTTCCAAAACATGAATAGGGATATCAAAATAAGTTTGTTTACCAAGTTAAAGCATGAATGTATAAATAGAAAACATCTACCATACATATACCATATGTAAACTTGTTTTGATCAACTATTCATAAAAACCAAAAACCAAATCATGAAACGTGTGTGTTTTGTGCACTTGAGCATATCAACTAAACTAAGCTTTACAAATGGATCTAAAACTCTATCTAAACTAGGATACCTAAGTCTTCTTGACGATCTTCATCTCCAAGTAGACTCGGTCCAAACTCCGTGATTCTCCAAGTGCAAAGGTATGATCTTTAAGCTTTGGCACCAGAATCATCATGAATAGCTTCTAATCATCTTGTTGAAGCTAATCACCAACCTAATATCCTGTTAATGATCTGAAACTTAGAAACACAAGAATATTAGTAAACATAACTACATGAGTGTTGATCATCATCAAAACTAGAGTGGAAGGCCATTGGGCCAACAACCTTAAGGTGGTGGTTCGGTGGTGGTCGGATTGGGCCAAACATTGTTGCCCAATCTAAATAATGTGAAGTTTCAAGGAATCCACATTTGATGATCTTTTTCTTATTTACATTATTACTTCCTCTAGATTGAATAGGAACATGCGAGATCCTAACATTAAAATCATCTTGGTTATATGATCAATCTTAGATACCATCTCGATGTCATTATGGTTTATACCTTGGTCCAACAATAGAATGTGAGTCAATGAAATAGTTGACTTGGACTTAAGAATGAAAGGTCTAAGAACCAATACTGACTCGGGAATATGACTTAAATCAAGTTTAGGTTCAAGAGTCGGTTTTGGTTCAAGAGTTGATTTCAAATCAAAAAATTAAAATTCACATTTTTTTCCCATCAATGGAATGTGGCTAACCAAAATCGGTGGTTCAATTTCAATCTTTATGGGTATAGAAATCAATGTTAGCTCGAGAAATGAGTTCAAATCGGGTAAGGACACTAGGGTCAACATAGATTCGAAAACTGAAACTGAATCACAAAGTTAAGGATCGGGTTCACATTCACAATCAAGTTCAATTTTCTAAAGTGAAAGCTTGCCAATTCGTCAAAGAATTGGGATTCGTCAAGTTCAATATGTTGAAATGGAATTGAATCTTAATTAAAGTTATGTTCAAAACATCATGATTCTTGATTCCTATCAATATGGCTAGGAGAATCGGGAATGGTTAATAATGTGTTAGGTAGAGTTTTCTCATTTCTATAATTAATTGTTTTAACCAAATGTCTCATTTTTTGCTTCTAACTTATCAATAGATTAGAGATAGTCATTTTGTGACTGAACCAAGGCTTCTATACTCTTTTCTATGTCAATACGTTCTTCATTTTTATTGTGGTGAGACTTGAAAAATAGAGTAGGGATCTTGGATTTGGATATTTTGGTGGGATTGTGAGTCTTTTATGTTTTGGATTTGTCATCTGGACTCAAGGAAGGCTTTTAGACTCTTTTCTAATTTAGATTTTTCTTCTATAAGTTGATATTGATAAGGAGTAAATGAAGCTAGTTGTTAGTAAAGTGGTTGATCATATGACTCAGGGGAGCTATCCCCACTGACTCGGTGAAAAGGGAAGATGATGATTGTTCCAGCTTATTCATAACATTGAGACTGGGGCATATGTTGTTTTGAATAAAACCAATCCGACACACTTGATGGTTAAAGTTATGAAATGTCGGGTGGGTGATATCCGAATCAAAAGAGGTCGGGGTGAAGTATGAATCACTAAAAGTAAAGAGAGAGATAGAGAGAGAGTCAATGATCAAGCGCAAACAACAAGATATGTTACGAGGTTCGAGCACCCAGCTCTACATCCCCGCCTTCGACACACGAAGGATTTCTAATCCACTAGCTAGTCCATAAAGAACTCTCACAAGGAGTTCCCAACTCCTCTCTTTACAACCACAACCTCCTCCTTGAGGCAAGCTCCAATCCAACAAAACAATCACCTCACAACTTGAGGGATTAGCACAAAGCAAACACAAGGATCACCTCACAACTTGAGGGATACAACCCAATTGCACAACTTCCTCAACACAATGAGGGCAAGGCACAAAGTAAAGATTGAGTTTTTAACTTGGTGGTCTAAATAACAACCACAAACAACTTCTTTCTCCCACACAAAGATCCTATAGAAAAGATAGTAGATTTTAGCTCATGTGTGGAGAAACCAATGGGATGGAAATCAAAAATCACAAAGAAAATCTTTGGGAAAAACTAAAACCAAGATATAGAAGATGAATCAAACTCTTTTTCCCAAAAACCCTTTTCTTTGAATTTCCAAACCATAACAAAAATACAAAAAGATTGTTCAATTTGAATCCAAAAACTTCTTTTGATTGCTGTGAAAACACCAGAGAGTAGGGAAAAATTCGCACAAAAAATCTTAGAGAAAAACTCTTTCCAATGGGGTATTTATAGACCCCAGAAAAATATAGCCGTTGGCAGCAGAAATGCCAGAAATACACTGCCGGTCGACCGGTCCGGTCGACCGTCCAACGGTCAAATTCTGCCCGTTGGCAGCTACCGGTCGACCGCCCCGGTCGACCCAAACAAACAGAGAGCTCTGCTCTCTGACCGGTCGACCCGGACGGTCGACCGTCCAAAGTCTGCCGAACATGCACAATTCTGTGCACGTCGGTCGACCGACCCGGTCGACCGACTTCAGCCAAGTCGACTTGGTCAGAAGACTAGTCGACTGGTGAAGCCTGGAACAGAAAACTAAGTTAGAAACATGTTTAAAAATTCTTTTAATACTTCTAAAAATCACCAAAAATAGTTTTATTATTTTGCATTGATATATAAACGTGAGGTAAAAAGTTTAGCTCAAATATCAATCAATATGAACTATTTTTGTGTCTTATCATTTTTACCAAAAACCAAAAACTGTATTTTCTAAAACTTGGATTTTGAATAGAAAATACGTTTTGTCCAAAACTTTTCCAAATACAAAAACATGATATTAAACAACATTTAGGCATGATGTATATAGATATAATCCTATATACATGAAATATATATATCCATGTTTTTGACATTAATTCCAAAATATGTTTTGTCAAAAATACCAAAACATAAAACGCATGAATAAGTAAGTCAAAACTAAGTTTGTCTAGGAAATTAAAGCATGCATGTATATAGAACAAATCATATATACATTAAACCATATAAACTTGTTTTGATCTATCTATTCATGAAAACCAAGATCGGTTAAACCTAAAACCGAAAAACCGAAAACAATATTCAAAACATAAAACGTGTGTGTTGTGAACTTGAGCATATCATACTATTCTAATCTTTACAATTTGGATCTAAACACAAAACTAAACTATGGTACCGAAGTCTTCTTGTAGAGCGCAATCTCCAAAACTCCTTGATCCAAAACTCCTTGATCCACGAGCAAGTGCTATATATGATCTTTGACGCTCGGGCTCTTGAATCAACATGTGAAAGCTTCCAAATCATCTTGTTGAAACTAATCACCAACTAATAACTTGGTTAATGATCTGAAACTAAAATCACAAGATTATTAGTACACATAACTACATGAGTTAATCATCATCAAAACTAGAGTGGAAGGCCTCTGGGCCAACAATCTCCCCCTTTTTGATGATGACAAAACTCATGGAGTTATATATGCATGGATTAAAGTTAAGCTTCAAAGAAGCTCCCCCTTAACTCATGCATAAACAAATAAACAATAAATATGCAATGAATATCAAACATGAAACATGAAACATGAAACATGCATATCTATGCATAAACAATAAAAGGTTCTAGATACCAATGAAATATTTAAAACAAAACATGCTCTAGATACCAATTACAAAACATCCAATTACAAAACATGATCTAGATACCAATTACACTCTAGATACCAATTACAAAACATGATCAAGATATCAATTAAAATTAAACTAAATTAAACTTAATATATGCAAAACATAAACATGCATATAAACTCAAATTCTTCTCCCCCTTTTTGTCAATCATCAACAAAGGGGTAAAAACCAAACCAAAACAAAATCTTCTTCTCTTTTAATACAAAGAATCAATCTTCAATAAGGGGTAAAAGCAAAACCAAATCAATTGAAAAATCAATAAATATTTCTCCCCCTTATTGTTCGAAACAATGAATCAATAAAAAATAATATTTTCCCTTCTTTTTGTCTAAAACAAAATCAATTAGAGGTGACAATCAATTAAGGTACCAATTGATAATATGTCAAAGAATAGCATCTTGATACCAATTGAAAGGAAACAATAAAAACAACAAAAAAAATATTGATACCAATTTTAAGCAAAAACACATGAAACATCTTTATACCATTTGAAATTAAACATAATAAATTTTGATTGTCTAAACACAAAAATTTTGATACCAATTGTAAATAATTTTCATTTTGAACATATGATACCAATTTGAAATTCTCAATCATAAAGTAAGGGAGTGAGAATCAAATACCAATTGAAAAACAAAATCAAATTTTCTCCCACTTTATGAAATACCAACTAAAATAACGCATATGCTTGATATCAATTTAAAAGTAATCAATTGAAACAAAATGAAGCTCAAGCACTAGCATAAACAAGATTTTGTGCTTAAAGATATAGGGATATAATAAGCACAAATAAAACATATATATGTATGAAAAATAGATACCAATAGAAATTGATATTCTTGGAATAGAAAGCATACATACATACAAACATATATGAGTATACAAGAAATGTCAAGATTGATACCAATTGAAAGAATTCAATGATACCAATTGAAATAACAATAAGATCAAATGTATATCTCATATGACTACCTCCCAATCATGGTTCAAGTTTTAAATGATTTTCATGTTAAAGCATACATGAACATGATCTCCCATCCATCCTCCCATTGAAGGTAGGGGTTTTCAAAAATAGATTTGAAAATGTAATATGTTTGAAAATCTCAACCATAGTGAAGAATACGAACTAGTTATAGGAAAAACTTTTAAAACTAGTACGAAATCCTTCAAGTAAGGAATAAAACAAAATTATTTTTCATGAAATACATGTAAATCACATGATCACTAAACACTCAAAGTTCATAAAACTCATATCAAATTCTCATGAAAACAAATCATGAGTAAACTAATAAAGTGAGTGTACAAGTATAATGTGACACATATCAACAAGAAAATATTCAATTTGGCATATGAAATTCCTTGAAAGCATGAAATTCATCTAAGATGTGAAATCACCAATTGAAATCATCTTAAAAACAAGAGATTCATTATAAATGTGAAATCACTTAGCAAACATAAAATTCATCCAAACGATATGAACTTCAAGGCATATGTATGTCATGTACAAACTAAAGTATACATACATATCCTAAACATAATGAGTCCACAAAAGTATATGCATGAAGGCACGTGGCTCAAGGATATACATGTATAATCAATAGTTTGGATAAGATAGACATATACAAGAAGTTAAACAAATAAACACGAAATCAAGAAAAACTAAATTTTCACCAAAACTAATTTCATTTCAAGGTATATGTATGAATTGTCAACACAATAAGTATACATACATATCCTTAAACACAATTGAGTCCATATATATATATTTGCATGAAAGGCAAATGACTCAAAGGGTATACATGTATATCTTAAGGTTTGGCAAAATAAACATATACATGAAATGAAAACTCATACACATAAGACAAATCCAAAAATAGGAATACAAGTTTAAAATGCATGAATCATCAAAACTAGGCTATACTAGCACATTTAATGGGTACAAATTAGCATCCAAGTACAAACATATATAAAGATTTATTTGTGTCCCACTACATGTGCAAGTATAAATTCTAGTCTTAATGAAAACTAACATCTAAACAAGTAATCAAATCATTAAGCATAAAACGGGATATAAATCAACATGAAAGACATAAAAATGATCATGAAGAACATCCACATGCTATTAGAATCAAGAAATACATAATAGCCTTTAAACATCAAAACATGTGGCAAAATTAGAAATCTTACAACACATCACCATTGTTAAGCTATTACAACAAGAGTTATTTATCAAAACATGAATCATTAAAACAAAAAGTCATGGTCAACCATATGATTAGCATGACAAAGACATGTGCATTAAACCTATGATTAACATGATAGCTAAAACATAAAGAGAACACAAAATATGGGTCCATACTAAACATGGGTGTCTCAACAACTAATCATGTAAAGCATAAGTCTAATAAACATGGCAAATATCATACTATCATGAAACAATGAAACATGATTCAACAAGAACAAAAATCATAAACATCCAAATGGTCATAATGCATATGCATGTGCATTAGATCTAGGGCATACATGTTAGTTTAAACAAGTGAGAACACTAAATATAGATCCATATGAAACATGGGTGCTCAAGTAACTAAACATGTATAACACTAATCTAATCAACATGACATAAGCATAATGAATAATAAAACAAGACATGCTATGAATAGATGAACATGAAAAGCATGCAAATAAAAATGGGAGTTAGAGAATGATACCAAAACCGATGAAGGTGCATCTCTAGTTCTCCAAACCACGGTGGTCCTCCCACCAAATCCCCTTGAGAGTGAAGCATCCAAATGGTTCTCTTTTAGGCTTAGAACGCATCCACCTCAAGGCACCAACACTCTCACGTGATGCGAGAGCTCCCACCTACATCAAAAAGTATAGAGGTGGTCTTTGGTACCCATTTTCTTTTGGGTCCATGGGGTTAGTCTCTTTCCTAACCCAAACAAGATTAGTTGCTAAATTTTCATGATAAACATGATCATAACAAAATCTAGCAAGGTGACCTTTTCGGCCACAATGTGTACATGTGTACACATGAGCATACGTGTGATGGTGGTGACCGTGGAAAGCATGTGTATGCCGTGTAGGGTGTGCATGCAAAGATGGACCTTGTTTCTTGCGAACCAAGGTTTCCAAACGTGAATGATTCAAGGTGCATTGGCTCAAAGTGGAGCCCAAACATTCAACACTTTTCTTCAAAACATTTATATCTTTTTCAATAGTGGAAGATAAAGTGGAGCATGCAATAGGTGTGCTAGAAGAAGAAGAAGCTATACTAGCATGGCACACATGAGAATCAATATCAATTTTCAAAGATTCATTTTTCTTTAAACAAGATCCAATTCTTTTGTAATTGAATCAATTTTATTTTTCAAAACAAGGTTATCTTTTAAAACAAAATCCAATTTAGAAGATAAAACCTCATTGTTTTTCACAACATCATTACAATCACTTTTGTTTTTCAAATCTCAATCTCATCAAGGGCAAGGTCTAGTTGAAATCTTAGTGAGTCACGTTCACTAGTGATCTCTTCCTTTTCTTGCAAAACCAATTCAAAATTTGAACACAAATCCTTTAATTCATTTTTCAAAACAAGGTTGTCCTCTTTCAAAAGTGTGTTTTTCCAATAAATTTTCAAGCTTTGAGCAAGTTCCAAATTCAATGTTTGAACTTCAAAACAACCATGGCAATAGGAACTAGAGCTATCATCTAATTGAGTGTCCAATTGTACCTCAAGGGAGTTTTTCCCTTGGACCATGAAGCAATGCTCTTCGGACTTTTCTCTCTTAGATCTTCTCATCTTGTTGATAATCCTTGGAAGCTCGGGAGACGTCAATAAGCTCCAAACTGCAAAAGCCGAGTCATAATGATCAAACACCGGTAAAAGATGTTCACTAAGAGATGCTCTAAGTGCTCTAAGTGCTAATGCATTTGCCTTCTTATGCTTGCTACTATTAGGGAATGATTCCATAGTGGAGGCTTGATAAACTAGATGTCCTAGTCTTTTCAAATGGCTACTCATATTGGCCTTCCAAACATCAAGTCTAATATGGTCAAACATAGGAGGGCTATCCATGAGAGCAAACTAAATGAGTGCAAATGAATAATGCAAATGAAGATTAGAACCAAGATCTCACTCCTAGGTGGTTAAACCTAAATATCAGGAGCGCTAACTCTGATACCAATTGAAAGATCACCTAGAGGGGGGGTGAATAGGTGATTATACTAATCTAGTCAACTCAATGCGGAATTTAAAAACTTAATGCAATACACTCAAGTGCAATCAACAAATGATGCACACACAACCAAGCCAAGCAAATATGAATGCACAATATGAAAAGTTGCAAGGCACAAAGTAAAGAGAGAGATAGAGAGAGAGTCAATGGATCAAGCGCAAACAACAAGATATGTTACGAGGTTCGAGCACCCAGCTCTACATCCCGCCTTCGACACACGAAGGATTTCTAATCCACTAGCTAGTCCACAAAGAACTCTCACAAGGAGTTCCCAACTCCTCTCTTTACAACCACAACCTCCTCCTTGAGGCAAGCTCCAATCCACAAAACAATCACCTCACAACTTGAGGGATTAGCACAAAGCAAATACAAGGATCACCTCACAACTTGAGGGATACAACCCAATTGCACAACTTCCTCAACACAATGAGGGCAAGGCACAAAGCAAAGATTGGGTTTTTAACTTGGTGGTCTAAACAACAACCACAAACAACTTCTTTCTCCCACACAAAGATCCTATAGAAAAGATAGTAGATTTTAGCTCAAGTGTGGAGAAAACCAATGGGATGGAAATCAAAAATCACAAAGAAAATCCTTGGGAAAAACTGAAACCAAGATATAGAAGATGAATCAAACTCTTTTTCCCAAAAACCTTTTCTTTGAATTTCCAAACCCTAGCAAAAATACCAAAAAGATTGTTCAATTTGAATGCAAAAACTTCTTTTGATTGCTGTGAAAACACCAGAGAGTAGGGGAAAATTCGCACAAAAAATCTTAGAGAAAAACTCTTTCCAATGGGGTATTTATAGACCCCAGAAAAATATAGCCGTTGGCAGCAGAAATGTCAGAAATACACTGCCGGTCGACCGGTCCGGTCGACCGTCCAACGGTCAAATTCTGCCCGTTGGCAGCTACCGGTCGACCGCCCCGGTCGACCCAAACAAACAGAGAGCTCTGCTCTCTGACCCGGTCGACCCGGACGGTCGACCGTCCAAAGTCTGCCAAACGTGCACAATTCTGTGCACGTCGGTCGACCGACCCGGTCGACCAACTTCAGCCAAGTCGACTTGGTCAGAAGACTAGTCGACTGGTGAAGCCTGGAACAGAAAACTAAGTTAGAAACATGTTTAAAAATTCTTTTAATACTTCTAAAAATCACCAAAAATAGTTTTATTATTTTGCATTGATATATAAACATGTGGTAAAAAGTTTAGCTCAAATATCAATCAATATGAACTATTTTTGTGTCTTATCATTTTTACCAAAATCAAAAACTGTATTTTCTAAAACTTGGATTTTGAATAGAAAATACGTTTTGTCCAAAATCTTCCAAATACAAAAACATGATATTAAACAACATTTAGGCATGATGTATATAGATATAATCCTATATACATGAAATATATATATATATATATATATATATATAATATATATATATATATATATATATATATAATATATATAATATATAATATATATATATATATATCCATGTTTTTGACATTAATTCCAAAATATGTTTTGTCGAAAATACCAAAACATAAAACACATGAATAAGTAAGTCAAAACTAAGTTTGTCTAGGAAATTAAAGCATGCATGTATATAGAACAAATCATATATACATTAAACCATATAAACTTTTTTGATCTATCTATTCATGAAAACCAAGATCGGTTAAACCTAAAACCGAAAAACTGAAAACCAATATTCAAAACATGAAACGTGTGTGTTGTGAACTTGAGCATATCATACTATTCTAATCTTTATAATTTGGATCTAAACACAAAACTAAACTATGGTACCGAAGTCTTCTTGTAGAGCGCAATCTCCAAGCCGACTCGATCCAAAACTCCTTGATCCACCGAGCAAGTGCTATATATGATCTTTGACGCTCGGGCTCTTGAATCAACATGTGAAAGCTTCCAAATCATCTTGTTGAAGCTAATCACCAACTAATAACTTGGTTAATGATCTGAAACTAAAATCACAAGATTATTAGTACACATAACTACATGAGTTAATCATCATCAAAACTAGAGTGGAAGGCCTCTGGGCCAACAAAAAGATCCATATGAATTAATTCTAATGGCCTAGTTGACATGATATCCTTGATTGGTTTGAAGGAAGACTTAGTTTGTTTCCCAAGTTGGCACGCACCAGAAATGCGGTCTTTCTCAAACTTCAAGTAAGGAATACCCTTCACCAATTCCTTAGAATTAATCCTAGAAAGATGGTCAAAAGATGCATGTCCTAATCTTCTATGCTAAAGCCAAGAATTTTCATTAAAAACATTCAAGCATTTAGTAGAACAATCCAAATTAAGCATGTCAATGATATAAACATTATCATCACGAAATCCGGTGAGAATACAATCATTGGTTTTGCAATCAAAAATCTTGCAAGAAGAGTCATCAAAAACAACTTTAAGTTCACGATCACAAAGTTGACTTATACTAAGCAAGTTATGTTTTAAACCATCAACAAGAATAACATTTTCTATAATGGGAGATGCACCAATTTGAATGTTACCGATACCGATGATGGTGCCCTTGGAGTCATCCCCAAGGTGACGGTGCCACCTTCAACGTACCTTGATAGGGTTGTAAAGTTGTTGATATCCCATGTCATGTGTCTTGAACAACCACTATCAAGGTACCACCGCTCCTTACGTCTTGGAGCCTTGGTGTGTACCTACATCAAATAATTTAGGACTTGATTTTGGTACCCATATTTTCTTGGGTCCTAAAGTGTTAGTATCATGAACCCATACAAGATTATTTGTTCTATTTATTTGGTCATAGCAAAACTTAGCCAAATGTCCATTCTTACCACAATAAGTGCATCTATACACTCTACCATATTTAAAAGCATAGTGAGTGTGTGACTTGTGAGCATGTGTAGATTTAGCATGAGTGTAGTGTGTAGTGTGAGCATGAGGAATTTTGACATGTGAAGCTTTAACATGAGAAGTGTGCTTTTTAGAAAATATTTCCTCAAGTTTCTTAGTGTTGAAAGCACAATCCTTCAAGACTTTTTCAAGATCAACAATTCTAGTTTTTAATGACGAAATTTTTTTTTCATCAATCTTTGAAAATTTTGCTTTGCAAGCAACTTTGTAAGCACTAAATTCATTTTGAGTAAAAATAAGATTTGAAGAAATTTCATCCTTTTCTTTAGAAACAATAGCAAGTTGATTTTTAAGAAAAGCAACTTCCTTTTTCAATTTTGAGCATTCTATCTTTTTATTATCATAACTCTCTGAAAGTTCAACAAAAGCATGTACAAGTACTTCTTTACTTAATTCATCTTCTTCATCAAGAGGTTGAGGGGTTACCTTTGGTGTGTTTGCCATGAAACACATGTTTGCCGTGTCCACCTCGTCTTCGGACTCGCTTTCCGAATCCCAAGTGGCTTTGTAAGCTTTCTTTTCGACCGGCTTCTTTTGCTTGAAAGAGGAAGTCACCTTTTTCTTGAATTCCGGGCAATCGGCCATGATATGTCCGGGCTTTCGGCAATTGTAGTAAATGATTCTTCTCTCCTCTTTTCTTTCAAATTTTCTTCTAAAGTTGTGCTTGTTCTTCCGGTACATTCTCTTCACGTTTCGCACAAGGAGGGATAGCTCCTCATCTTCTTCTTCTTCTTCTTCATCGTCATCAAGAGTGGAGGAAGACTTGAAGGCTATGAATTTCTTCTTTTGAGGAGCCGCTTCTTCTCTTGCCTTCTTTTCCATCTCATTAGTCTTCAAGTTTCCAATAAGACTTATGAGATCCATTTCATCCTTGTCATTCAATTCTTTCAAGGTGGTGGCCTTTATCTCCCATGATGAAGGAAGAGCCCGAATCACTTTCCGCACCTTTTGGTCATTGCTAATATCATCACCTAAAGAGGAAAGAGCATTGGTAATTTTAGTAAACCTTGTAATCATGCAATCAATAGATTCATCATCAATCATTTTAAAGCTTTCATATTGGGACCTCAAGAGATCTATCTTAGCTCTCTTTACTTGTGATGTCCCCTCGTGTGTGACCAACAAATATTGCCAAATCTCATAGGCGGATTGGCAATGTATTACCCGTGTAAGGTCATCCTCATTCAAGGCGGTTAGGAGAAATTTTGGGCCTTAGAGTTAGGCTCATATTCTCTAAAGGTAAAGTCAGACCAAGTGCTTTCATCACTATCGGGTCTAACATAGGGTTTGGTCAAAGATTTTGCAACTAAGCTACCTAAAGATTGTAGAAAAATAGTCATCCTAACCTTCCAAATAGGGAAATTAAGTCCATCAAATTTAGGAGGGGTTTTGATGTTATCGGCTATGTTTACTAGTGAATGAATGAATGAATGCAAATGTTGATTAGCAAATTTTAAGGATCTCTCTAAGGATGTTAAGCCAAACCTAGAGTCCAAGCTCTGATACCAATTGAAATCACCTAGAGGGGGGTGAATAGGTGATAATGCTAATCAATGCACAATAAAAAAATGATGGAACAATCAACCCAAAACAAGACTAGAAGCCGAATACCCCGTGAAGGGCTCTGAACTCCTTCCTCGTGATTCCTCTTGATAAGAGTTTGAGGTGCGCAATGCAATCTTGTTGTATGAGTATTTGATTGACAAAATGAATATTCAACAAGTGAATAAAGCTATGAATATATATAGAGTAAGGAATTGAAGCAAGTAATTAAAGCAAGTAATATAGTGCAAGAGATAAGAGCAAGTAAACCAAACGCAAACACTGAGAATTTTTCCGAGGTTCGAGCACCCAGCTCTACGTCCCCGCCTTCACCCAGAAGGATTTCTAACCACTATAACTTCACAAAGAATTACAATCACACTGGAGTACCCAACTCCACAATCTCGAGTACAAGTTCTCTCTTGGTGATCAAAAGATCACAAACTATCTTTTGCAAAAGCCTCTTTCCCTTACAAGAACCCTGTAGAATAATGGTTAGAATTGAAGCTCAAATATTGTAAGTGAAAAAGGAAATGAACTTGAGAGAGTTTAAAAAATAAACTTCAGCGATGAGAGATTCTTCAGCACAAAAACCAAGGACCAAACTCTTTTGAAAGCCTTTGACTTTTGAAACTTTTTGTAAATGCTTGTTATGTAAAACCTCTCCCTAATCACCCCTATTTATAGGAGAGGGCTAGGGATTAAAGAGTAAACCCTCATAATACTAATTAGGAATTATTAGACCCAGAAAATACCATTTAAACACATTTAGAGAAGAAAAAGACAAATTTAAAACGTGTTTAAAAACTAGCCGTTATGGCTGAAACGGCTCTCCCGGTCGACCGGCCGGTCGACCGGGATTCAAACAAAAGAGCCGTTGCAGGCTCTCGGTCGACCGCCCGGTCGACCG
>JAVJIF010018792.1:0-59711 GCA_038442645.1 Agave tequilana | reverse complement strand
GAAAGCAGGGCCCCAGCTTTTAAAGAACTGCCGCGCAACCGCGACTTTTACCGCGAAAACGCGGCCATGTTGTAAAAATTGTGTATCTTGTTGTGCTGGGATGTGTGAATTGTAATAGCTAATGGATCTGTATTATTACTTTCCTGCTTTGATTGCCTGCACACCTTAATAAACTTAAGAACTAAATACGGTATTTGGACGCTTTTAAAATGGTTTAGACATTTGCATTTAGGCACATGTCAATTCAATTCCAATATACTGTATTTTGTTCTGTTGTTGTGATTTGGATGGAGATGTACATATGGCATTGCATATAGCATAGGACAAACACGTGGGTGATTTATCGCTTTGTGTTATATTCTTGTCTATATTGCACACTTGCACGAAATTGAACTTAAGGGCAAAACCCAAACAAGATAAGGTGGGGATTTCATCACCTTTCCTTAGCCAAAAAACACCTCCCTACTCACACAACCCTAGCCCTAATAAAATTTGATAGACGTTGGCCCCTAGGGACATCTCGGCTAGGTCTAGGTCAACCCTTCTATAGGCTTGGTTTTGATTTTTTGTTTCTGTTTGTTTGTTGTTTGATTCTTTCTTTTTGTTTGTGATTTTTTGTGAAATGGAATTCAACATAACAATTCTTTCAATCCAAATATGAATCCATATTTCACACCGACCCCATTCTATTCAGATAATTCCAACCGGCGTTTTACAATATGCACCAACCAAATACACCGGGTTGGCCTTATCCGAATCAATACAACCCATACCCACATTCTTATGACTATAATTTCCAAAATAATTTCAACTCGTCACAGAGTCAATGGTGATTCACGTCCCCCGAGTCAAATTTTCAACCTCCTTGTCCACCATATTCACCTTGTCCACAATATTCATTCTCCGATTTCGCTTCCTATACTCCCATTCTAGAGCATCCACTTGTAGAAAAATCAAGTCTAGAACAGAGAATAGAAATCTTGCAGGAATCTACTTCTCAGTCTGTTGATAGAATAGAAACACAATTGAGTGAAATGGTCAACATTCTTAAAAATGAAGAAACTCTCTCTTCACCACCTTTGACCAATTCAAATATCTCTAACTCTATGAATTTGACCCATGACTCCTATTATTTTGGAAACCAAGATTCCTACACTCCTTTTCTAGAACAACCACTTGTGGATACATCATATCTAGAAAGAGGATAAAAGTCTTGCAAGAGTCCGTACTAAAATTCCAAAAATCATCTGCCGAGTCTGTCAATAGGATGGAAACACAATTGAGTCAATTGGTTAGCATTTATAGGAATGAGGAAACTCTGTCTTATCAACCTTTGACCAATTCAGCTATGCCACACTCTATTGATATGACCCAGGACTCTTGTCATTTTGAACATCAAGATTCAATTTCAGTACATCCACCTGAACTTGTCCACACTTCAAATCCCATTGACATTTTGGCAAATTATCCTTTTTCTGAAATTGAACTTGAGCATGAATATGATCATGAACCTCAAATTAGTGATTCAATTCTACTTCCTGATTCAATTATGACTCCGGTATCTTCACCTGATTTCAATCCTTTTCCTGAGTCAGTATTGGATCCAATGCAGTCCATTGTGAAATTGAATCACCAATCATTTATGATGATCATATTGAACTTGACCAATTTCATACTTTAAAAGTCTCATTGATAAATTGGCAAGTTCTCATTTTTGTGGAATTGAACTCAATGAGGAATGTGACTTTGATCCTCAAATTGTGATCCAGTTCAAATTCCTGAATCACTATTGACTCCTGTTTTGTTACCAGATTTGAGCAACATTTTCGAGTCAGTTTTGATTCCCATACCTATCATTCCTGAACTTGAATCACAAATCTTCGATAGTCACATTCCATCATGGGGAAATGAATGTGGACTTGAGCTTCATTTTCTTGATTTGGACCCACTTCCTGAACCAGTCTCGACTCCCGAACCTTTACTTGACTTAAATCTTTTTCCTGAGTCGGTATTAGTTCCTGTATTTCCTGAGTCCAACTCAATCATTCCATTCTGGGACAAGGGTTTTGATAAATTTGACTCCGAAATTATTTTGAAAATTTGGAAATTAGATGGGGTAAAATTCGTAATAAAAATCATAAATATATACATCATTCTAGTGGGTTGTATTCTTGAGGTCTCTGGTGGGTTCCTCCGGACTCCACGCAAGAATGATTGGGCCGCCTTTCGTGGACCAATCCGACCACCACCGGAACCACCACCTTGAGGTGATTTTTTTCCCTCTCTATTTGTTTCATGCATAAATACATCACGATGCATTGAGGACAATGCATGAGATAAGTGTGGGGAGGGTTTACTAACGTAGAGTTTTTAGATTTTCTTTCTTTTACACTTCTTTTAGGATACTTTTAGAAATTTTTTCTTTTGTATAGGAATTTTCTCTTCCTTTAAAAACTTTTGAAATAAGAGACAAAGTTTTGATCTATGTTTAAGAAAATTAAGATGATCTGAGAAATTAAGAAAACCTTAATTATGACATCTTAAACCTAGTTGAAATAATGGATCTTGTTTAAAATTATAGGCTAAGTAAGATAAATTGGAGACATAATTTTATCTTGAATTTTTGCCTTAGATAATATACACTTCACACTTACACAATTTTTGGGATGGAAACAAAGACCTAAAATGCCATAAATAAAAAATAAAAATAAAAAAAAAAAAAAACATCACTTATTAAGCTGGATAATTATGCCTCAAGAAGCATGATTATTCACGCCTAACGGTGGTCAAAAGAAACAAATAATCTCCCTTAGTTTTGTGGCCTTGTTTACTTGAGTCCTTAAACCCGAGAGATGTTTTCTCATCTGGTGCCCTAAAACCATCTGGTCTGGGAGTCATCGGTTATAGGCTCGCTACATGGGTGAACTAGAAAGCCTAAGAAAACTAAGGAAGAAAAAAAAAAGTTGAAAAAGAAAGAATATATATTGATTGGTCGCTAATGTTGCATATTTAAATATCATATTTCATACTTATTATAGAATAAAAGCCTGCATTGTTCTAATTAATTGTTTAATTTATTTGCAGGCCCAATCTTTAAAGAGATGAAGAGAAATGAGCCCAAAGCCCACCAAAATTCTGAATTAAATCAGAATTAATTCGCACTCTAGAAATCAGGGTAAAATCAAGATGTTGAAAACCGGTTGAGAAGAATCCTCTTAGAATCGATCGGTTAAAGCCAAAAATCAAAGGCCATTTCGTCAGAATCCAGGACTCCAACGAAGAAACCACTTAAAGATAATTACAGAAGAAACTCCCAGAGAGACCCACCAACAGGGTGTGGCCATCTGGCACACCCTGGCCACGGAAACGGGGCCCAAGCCGCGTTTTCGCGGCTTTGTTGGGAGTTAGGGGGAGCGTTTGCTCCCCCGACCTCCCCGGGATCCTGCTTACTGGGTTTTCTTCCTATAAAAGGCCATTCTTTGTGCTGAAAAGGTACGCCAATGCAGAGTTAGGATTTTAGACTAGTTTTTCCATTTTGTAGTTTAGTTTTTACTTTTATGTAACTTGTATGTAGCTTAGGTTAGATGATGATTCATGTAAGTAAGAGAGAGAGGCATATGTTGAGAGTGACACCGATGTACCCTCCTCCTTTCTTTCATTGTTTCAAGCAATAAAGGTAATCTTTTATTTATGTTCGTTTCTTTACTTTTATTTTCTTTTGTTGTGCTTTCCTCTTCTTCTTTCTACTTTACCTTGGTTGTATTTGTTGAGTCTACAAGTGAATTCCAAGCAAGTATAACTAAGCTACGTGAGAGCAAGCGACAGTTCATGAAGACGTTCTCCTCTTCCAAGCTCTGCATCACTTCGTTCTTGATATGCTTGACGATATAATGTGCACGAGGACTGAGCTCGAGTTTATGATCTATGCGTTGAACGCCTCCGAAGCAAAAGGTAGAACTTGCAAAAGGTTTCCAAGTAAGTAATCAATCAATCTCTGAGGATCATATTGAACTTGACCAATTATACACTCTTGAAGATCCTATTGACAAATTGGCAAGTTCTCATTTTTATGATATTGAACTCAATGAGATATGTGACCTAGATTCTCAAGTCTGTGATCCAGTTAACCTTTCTGAATCAATATTGACTCCTATTTTGTTACCAAACTTGAGTAATATTTTAGAGTCAGTTTGATTCCTACACCTATCATTTTTGAATTTGAATCACCAACATTAAGTCACATTCCATTGTTAGAAAATACATGTGGACTAGAGTTTCAACTTCTTGATTTGGACCCGCTTCTTGAACCAATTTCGACTCCTGAACCTTTACTTGACTTAAGTCACCTTCCTGAGTCGGTATTAGTTCCTGTCCTTCCTGAGTCCAAGTCCACCGTTCTATCATTTCATACTCCATTTTGGGACGAGGTGGTTGACAAATTTGACTCCGAAATTAGTTATGGAATATGGAAATTAGATGGGACCAAATACTTAATAAAAATCCTTTATGGACAAATCTTTTTAGTGGGTTATATTAGTGTAATTTCTAGTGGGTTCCTCCGAGACCCAAGAAAAGTTGATTGGGCCGCGTTTCGTGGACCAATCAGACCACCACCGGAACCACCACCTTAAGGTAACATTTTCCTTCCCTTTCGTCTTTTTCATGCATCTATGCATTAATTCATACATTGAGGACAATGCATGAGATAGGTGTGGGGGAGGGTTTAACATAACTTTTCTTTTTCTTTAAAAAAAAAATTAACACTTTTCTTTACTTTTAAAAACTTTTTGAAAAATAGAAACAATATTTTGACTTATTTTTGTAAGAAATTAAGTTAATTTAAGGAGTAGAAAAATCTAAATTAGGATTTCTTATACTTGGTCAAAATAAGATTATTTGTTTCATTTATAGAGTTAGGAAGATAATTTGTCAAAGTAATTTAGTCTTGATCTTTACCTTGATGAAATATACACACTTCATACACTTACACACTTAGGGTTCAAAAACAAAGATTCTTATGCCTTATAAAAAAAAACACAAGTCTAATTATTGATTAGCTAGGTACTTTGGCCTAAGCAAGCCTTAGTATTTATGCGAAAGATGATTAGATAAGTTATAAAAAAATATATATATACAAACAAGTCTAATTATTGATTAGCTAGGTGCTTTGGCCTAAGCAAGCCTTAATATTTATGCGAAAGATGATTAGATAAGTTTGAAAAGAAAAATCCTCTGATTAAGCTAGGTATCTGTGCCTAATAAAGCATAAGTATTCACGCCTAAAAGAGGTTCATATAATAAAATTCTTAGTTTTGTGGCCTTGTTTGCTCGAGTCCTTAAGTCCTAGGGGTGTCTTCTCACCTGGTGCCCTAAAACCGTCTGGTTTGGGAGTCATCGATTAAAGGCTCGTTACATGGGCAGATTAGAAAGCCTAAACTAAGGAATAATACCACCAAAAAAAAAGTATATATAAATAAATAAGGCATAAGAGTTAGAGTTAATGAACCCTTAGTCAAAATTTTCATAGTCACGATGGTGCATATGACTTAGGGTAAAGTAATAGACTAGATGAGAAGTACAATTTGACTCCTTACTTTAATTGATAATAAATTTTTGAATAGAGACTAAGTTTAGGAATGAAAAATTCAGTTTTCCTATAACTTATAGATTGCTTTGATCTTACAATCATATTTCAAATATTTTTTCTCTTCAAAAATGCTTTTCGAAAATACTAACTCTTTATTTCTCTTTCTTTATGGATTTTGTGGGTGTAATCCGCTGAAAACCCTCACGAGACAAAACTCGTCCTCTAGGGGAAACCTAGAGGTTTAACGGCTTGTTGCACATGCTCAGTGCAATCGCGTGACCTGCGAAAGTGGTCCAATAATCCTTAGTATAGTTTAGTTGTTTTGCTCAAGGACGAGCAAAAGATAGGTATGGGGGTGTGATTGGTCGCTAATGTTGCATATTTAAATATCATATTTCCATACTTATTATAGAATAAAAGCCTGCATTGTTCTAATTAATTGTTTAATTTATTTGCAGGCCCAATCTTTAAAGAGATGAAGAGAAATGAGCCCAAAGCCCACCAAAATTCTGAATTAAATCAGAATTAATTCGCACTCTAGAAATCAGGGTAAAATCAAGATGTTGAAAACGGTTGAGAAGAATCCTCTTAGAATCGATCCGTAAAGCCAAAAATCAAAGGCCATTTCGTCAGAATCCAGGACTCCAACGAAGAAACCACTTAAAGATAATTACAGAAGAAACTCCCAGAGAGACCCACCAACAGGGTGTGGCCATCTGGCCACACCCTGACCGCAGAAACGGGGCCCAAGCCGCGTTTCCGCGGCTTTGTTAGGGAGTTAGGGGGAGCGTTTGCTCCCCCGACCTCCCCAGGATCCTGCTTACTGGGTTTTCTTCCTATAAAAGGCCATTCTTTGTGCTGAAAAGGTACGCCAATGCAGAGTTAGGATTTTAGACTAGTTTTTCCATTTTGTAGTTTAGTTTTTACTTTTATGTAACTTGTATGTAGCTTAGGTTAGATGATGATTCATGTAAGTAAGAGAGAGAGGCATATGTTGAGAGTGACACCGATGTACCCTCCTCCTTTCTTTCATTGTTTCAAGCAATAAAGGTAAACTTTTATTTATGTTCGTTTCTTTACTTTTTTTTCTTTTGTTGTGCTTTCCTCTTCCTCTTTCTACTTTACCTTGGTTGTATTTGTTGAGTCTACAAGTGAATTCCAAAGCAAGTATAACTAAGCTACGTGAGAGCCAGCGACAGTTCATGAAGACGTTCTCCTCTTCCAAGCTCCACATCACTTCGTTCTTGATATGCTTGACGATATAATGTGCACGAGGACTGAGCTCGAGTTTATGATCTATGCGTTGAACGCCTCCGAAGCAAAAAGGTAGAACTTGCAAAAGGTTTCCAAGTAAGTAATCAATCAACCTAGGTAAGTATTTCTTCACTTTTATTTCTTTAGTATAGATCACTACCTCCTCCAACTCTTTCTTCTCCACTTCATTGTACATAGTCGCTTTTCATTGTTTTCTGATTTTCCACCTTCTTCATCTTTCATTTTCTTCTAACATAACATAATTCTCTTTTCCATTTTCTTAACTTTAAAAACTGAGAAGAACACTCGTTTGGTTTTTATAACGATTTCAATAAAACTGTAAACGCTTCTATCGCAAAACCCTCCTTGTGGATCACGACCCGCATAGCCACTTGCTATAGCGGTAAGAATTGAGCACTTGCACATTTATTCTTAAGTTCTATAATTCTGTATTTTGTGTGCAGGTCTAGCATCAATCAAATTTTGGCGCCGTTACCGGGAAGGGTAACATGTTTTTTATTGAAATCTGAATTTTTTTGAAAATTTTTTAGAACTAAACGAATTTTCTTCTCTGTTGCAGGTTACAGGGCAATCAAAGTAGGAAATTAATATTGCAGTGACATACAAGTGGCCTTGGGCTTCTGCGCTAGAAAATAGAGACCAAGGGCCCTCTGAATTGCCGCGTTTCCACGGCAAAAGCCGCGTATCCGCGGCAAGGACGAGTTGACTACTAACAGGTTTTTGCAGGGCTACTTGCTTTGCAAATTCTAGTTCTCTGCAATTCTTTATTTCCTATATGCCATCACATAAGCCTGCTAAATAAGCAACAGTAAAATGTTTGTTGCAAAAGTTAAAAATTGATTAGACGTTTGCATTTTAGGCACGCGTTTTTTTCAATTCATTTATTTTAGTGTTGAAGAGTGCTGGAGCAAGGTACGTATGCATTGCATTTAGCATAGGACTCACTTCTTGGTTGATTTATATCGCTTTGAGTGAATCTTACATATCTTGTACACTTACACAAAAATTATTTTAAGGGCACTAACCCATAACAAGATAAGGTAGGGATTTAATCACCCTTCCTTAACCTAAAAATCAGAATCCAAGCACTCACTAACCCAAGCCTAACTTAAAATGAGTAGACGTTGGCCCTAGGGACATCTCGGACTCAATTAGGAGATTATCCTAATGGGGAAAGGTGTTGGAACTTGACTCTTGCCAAATCAGTGTCTAGGAAAGGGATTAAGGGCCGAAAGCCTGAAGGTTGGTGGTTATTTAATTAAGGAACGTCTTTTGACGGAAAACCTCCCACCAACCTTGCCCTGACCTGGCTGATTAGCTTGTGGTCAAAGTCTACATTAAACCTCCCGTGGACAGTCTAACCAGTTAGGAGTCGTCTAGGTCTAGGTCTAGGTCTACCCTAACTCAGGTTAGAATTTTTTCTTTCTTGTTTGTTTATTTGTTTGTTTTTCTTTTTTTGTTTGTATTCCATTATGTGATATGGCTTATAATAATAATTTTTCCAACTATAATAATAATCCATATTACACATCAAACTCTTTTTCAGATATTATCAACCCGGCATTTCATGACTTTAACCAACCTAGTGTGCCGGATTGGTCTTATCCGAATCAATATAACCCATGTCCCCCATTGTGTGACTATAATTTCCATAACGATTTCAACTCTTCAAAGAGTCAGTGGGGATTCACCTACCCCGAGTCCAATTTTCAACCAAATTGTCCTCCTTCTCCACCTAGTCCACAATATTTCTAAGAGTCATACTCAGTTCCACCACTCCAAAATAGAAGACCATCAATTTTGGAAATGAGTATGCGTGAGTCCAAACACAAATCCCAAAATCTGATGGACTCATAATTTCACTACCACTTCCAAGACAATTCTTCATCTTTTCAATAAGACAATGAACCCATCAACTATGAAAAGATGCTAGAAGCCTTGACTCATGCTCAAAATGCTCGAAATCGTGACATAGATATGATGGTCGAATTTCTACGTTCTCATCGTTTGACCAGTTCTGATGTCACTAACCATTCGGTTAGAGCCAAAGAGTCATGTAGTTTTGAAAATCAAGATTCCATTTCAGAACAACCATTTGAACTTGCCCAAACTCCAAATTTTGAAAAAGATATTGACACTTTAGCAAGTTTTCCTTTTCCTGAAATAGAACTTGAAAGTGAATATGATCCTGAACCCAAACTTAGTGATTCAATTCTACTTCCTGATCGATTATGACTCCGGTATCTTCACCTGATTTCGATCTTTTCCCAGAGTCAACATTGGATCCTGTACCAATCCATAATGAAATTGAATCACCCATCTCTGAGGATCATATTGAACTTGACCAATTATACACTCTTGAAGATCCTATTGACAAATTGACAAGTTCTCATTTTTATGATATTGAACTCAATGAGATATGTGACCTAGATTCTCAAGTCTGTGATCCAGTTCAACTTTCTGAATCTATATTGACTCCTGTTTTGTTACCAAACTTGAGTAATATTTTAGAGTCAGTTTTGATTCCCACACCTATCATTTTTGAATTTGAATCACCAACATTAAGTCACATTCCATTATTAGAAAATACATGTGGACTAGAGTTTCAACTTCTTGATTTGGACCCGCTTCTTGAACCAATTTCGACTCCTGAACCTTTACTTGACTTAAGTCACCTTCCTGAGTCGGTATTAGTTCCTGTCCTTCCTGAGTCCAAGTCCACCGTTCTATCATTTCATACTCCATTTTTGGACGAGGTGGTTGACAAATTTGACTCCGAAATTAGTAATAGAATATGGAAATTAGATGGGGCCAAATACTTAATAAAAATCCTTTATGGACAAATCTTTTTAGTGGGTTATATTAGTGTAATTTCTAGTGGGTTCCTCCGAGACCCAAGAAAAGTTGATTGGGCCGCGTTTCGTGGACCAATCAGACCACCACCGGAACCACCACCTTAAGGTAACATTTTCCTTCCCTTTCGTCTTTTTCATGCATCTATGCATTAATTCATACATTGAGGACAATGCATGAGATAGGTGTGGGGGAGGGTTTAACATAACTTTTCTTTTCTTTAAAAAAAATTAACACTTTTCTTTACTTTTAAAAACTTTTTGAAAAATAGAAACAATATTTTGACTTATTTTTGTAAGAAATTAAGTTAATTTTAAGGAGTAGAAAAATCCAAATTAGGATTTCTTATACTTGGTCAAAATAAGATTATTTGTTTCATTTATAGAGTTAGGAAGATAATTTGTCAAAGTAATTTAGTCTTGATCTTTACCTTGATGAAATATGCACACTTCATACACTTACACACTTAGGGTTCAAAAACAAAGATTCTTATGCCTTATAAAAAAAATACAAGTCTAATTATTGATTAGCTAGGTACTTTGGCCTAAGCAAGCCTTAGTATTTATGCGAAAGATGATTAGATAAGTTATAAAAAAATATATATATATACAAACAAGTCTAATTATTGATTAGCTAGGTGCTTTGGCCTAAGCAAACCTTAGTATTTATGCGAAAGATGATTAGATAAGTTTGAAAAGAAAAATCCTCTGATTAAGCTAGGTATCTGTGCCTAATAAAGTATAAGTATTCACGCCTAAAAAGAGGTTCATATAATAAAATTCTTAGTTTTGTGGCCTTGTTTGCTCGAGTCCTTAAGTCCTAGGGGTGTCTTCTCACCTGGTGCCCTAAGACCGTCTGGTTTGGGAGTCATCGATTAAAGGCTCGTTACATGGGCAGATTAGAAAGCCTAAACTAAGGAATAATACCACCAAAAAAAAGTATATATAAATAAATAAGGCATAAGAGTTAGAGTTAATGAACCCTTAGTCAAAATTTTCATAGTCACGATGGTGCATATGACTTAGGGTAAAGTAATAGACTAGATGAGAAGTACAATTTGACTCCTTACTTTAATTGATAACAAATTTTGAATAGAGACTAAGTTTAGGAATGAAAAATTCAGTTTTCTTATAACTTATAGATTGCTTAGATCTTACAATCATATTTCAAATATTTTTTCTCTTTCAAAATGCTTTTCGAAAATACTAACTCTTTATTTCCCTTTCTTTATGGATTTTGTGGGTGTAATCCGCTGAAAACCCTCACGAGACAAAACTCGTCCTCTAGGGAAAACCTAGAGGTTTAACGGCTTGTTGCACATGCTCAGTGCAATCGCGTGACCAGCGAAAGTGATCCAATAATCCTTAGTATAGTTTAGTTGTTTGCTCGAGGACGAGCAAAAGATAGGTATGGGGGTGTGATTGGTCGCTAATGTTGCATATTTAAATATCATATTTCCATACTTATTATAGAATAAAAGCCTGCATTGTTCTAATTAATTGTTTAATTTATTTGCAGGCCCAATCTTTAAAGAGATGAAGAGAAATGAGCCCAAAGCCCACCAAAATTCTGAATTAAATCAGAAATAATTCGCACTCCAGAAATCAGGGTAAAATCAAGAGGTTGAAAACCAGTTGAGAAGAATCCTCTCATAATCGATCGGTTAAAGCCAAAAATCAAAGGCCATTTCGTCAGAATCCAGGACTCCAACGAAGAAACCACTTAAAGATAATTACAGAAGAAACTCCCAGAGAGACCCACCAATAGGGTGTGGCCATCTGGCCACACCCTGGCCGCGGAAACGCGGCCCAAGCCGCGTTTTCGCGGCTTTGTTGGGGAGTTAGGGGGAGCGTTTGCTCCCCCGACCTCCCCGGGATCCTGCTTACTGGGTTTTCTTCCTATAAAAGGCCATTCTTTGTGCTGAAAAGGGACGCCAATGCAGAGTTAGGATTTTAGACTAGTTTTTCCATTTTGTAGTTTAGTTTTTACTTTTATGTAACTTGTATGTAGCTTAGGTTAGATGATGATTCAAGTAAGTAAGAGAGAGAGGCATATGTTGAGAGTGACACCAATGTACCCTCCTCCTTTCTTTCATTGTTTCAAGCAATAAAGGTAAACTTTTATTTATGTTCGTTTCTTTACTTTTATTTTCTTTTGTTGTGCTTTCCTCTTCCTCTTTCTACTTTACCTTGGTTGTATTTGTTGAGTCTACAAGTGAATTCCAAAGCAAGTATAACTAAGCTACGTGAGAGCCAGCGATAGTTCATGAAGACGTTCTCCTCTTCCAAGCTCCGCATCACTTCGTTCTTGATATGCTTGACGATATAATGTGCACGGGGACTGAGCTCGAGTTTATGATCTATGCGTTGAACGCCTCCGAAGCAAAAAGGTAGAACTTGCAAAAGGTTTCCAAGTAAGTAATCAATCAACCTAGGTAAGTATTTCTTCTCTTTTCTTTCTTTCTTTTCTTTTATTTCTTTAGTATAAATCACTACCTCCTCCAACTCTTTCTTCTCCACTTCATTGTACATAGTCGCTTTTAATTGTTTTCTGATTTTTCCACCTTCTTCATCTTTCATTTTCTTCTCACATAACATAATTCTCTTTTCAATTTTCTTAACTTTAAAAACAGAGAAGAACTCTCGTTTGGTTTTTATAACGATTTCAATAAAACTGTAAACGCTTCTATCACAAAACCCTCCTTGTGGATCACGACCCGCATAGCCACTTGCTATAGCGGTAAGAATTGAGCACTTGTACATTTCATTCTTAAGTTCTATATTTCTGTATTTTGTGTGCAGGTCTAGCATCAATCATGTATATATATAAATAAATGGCTTGATGGTTAGAGTTGAAATCCCAGAAATCTTCACTATCACAAAGTACATATTATCTAGGTTTTATGAAAGATAAAATATTCAATCCAATTTTGAATGCTTACCTAATTAAAGACAAGATCTTGGATAGAGACTAAGATTAAGGAAGAATAATTTTTGGTGGACTTATGACCTTAGATCACTTGTATTTTTGCAAAAATATTTCGAAAACTTGTCTCTCTTTCAAAATGTGTTTTCAAAATACTAACATTTGTCTTCTTTCTTTATGGATTTTGTGGGTGCAATTTGCTGAAAACCCTCAGGAGACAACACTCCTCCTCTAGGGTAACCTAGAGGTTTAACGGCTTGTTGCACATGCTCAGTGCAATCGCGTCACCTATGAAAGTGGTGTAATAACATCTGTAGTATAGTTTTCTTTCTTGTTTTGCTCGGGACGAGCAAAAGAATAAGTGTGGGGTGTGATTAGTCTACAATTCTGCATTATTATATCGCATTCTCCCACCGATTTATGAATAAATTGTCGGTCTAAATCGTGTTTTGGTCTTTATTGCAGGTAGATCCAAAGTTCAAGGGCAAAGGTATAATAAGAGCTTAATTAAACCCAATTTAGGGTAATTAAATTCGCATTACTTGGAGGCCAAGCAAGGGATTATCTAGATGATACATTGAACCTAGCCTCTTGCGCATATCAGACGAATCTGCGGAACCAAAAACGAAATATACCAGGAAGCGCCTAGAAGCCCGACGGATCCCCGAACCAAAACCAAGGAGTTCTCTCCCTGGTTTGGCTGCGAATCCGCGGCACTTGCCGCGGATCCGCGGCCTGTTAGTGGAGCCACGCGTCGATTTTCGACGCGTGGCCCCGTCTCGTCTTCTGGAAGCATCTTTGGCCTATAAATAGCCCTGCATAGGGCCAAAGCGCAGGCAGTCTTCGTTTTTAGGAGTAGGTTCTGATTCTAGGAGAAGTGTAGTGTAGGAGGTGTTCTTCATTTCTCTTATATTTTCATTTCTTTTTAGATCATTGTAGTAGGGCTGAGAGATTCATAGAGAGAGAGAGATAGAGAGGGATTGATGTAATAGATGGTGACAGTCTATGTAAAGGTGCTCCTTTCTCCTCCAATGTACTCTCCTTCATCTTCTACATGATGTTTTGCTAACTTTTCTTCTCATGGCAATCTAACTACTAACCACTAACCATCTAACCACTTACTTGATAATCCACATGAATCGGGTAGCCTCTACTAAGGCCTTGTTCTTGCAAGAGCCATTGATGGCTCATGATAATGGGTTCTAACATCTAAATTGCTAACTTGCTAACCAAGCTAACTCTCTCTTATTTCATGCTTTCTTTTAATTGTTGATGAGTTAATGCTTGTATTAGCTTGATCTTGATGCATGTTTGATTGTGATGAACCATCTATGTGCCATGCTTTGTATCGTCTCTTGAAGCCAAGGATTAGTGATGGCCGAGGATCAAAATGTGAGGCAACTATCATGAAGAGGTTAGCATGGTTAGTGGATCAATTAGTAGTTAGTAGCCATGAGTTTTCTTTTACCTTGTTTTAGAAAGCAATTCTTTTATCTTTTCATCATTGTTTTCACCGCTTCTTTATTTGTTTTTATTTTCATCTTCTTTACTACAAGCTTCTTCTTCTTTTTTAATTTGTTTTCCAAGCCACTTCTCTTTTATTTTACATCGACGTTTTCATTGCCTTCTCCATCTACCACATTCTGGATTTTATTTTTCTTTTCCTTTTCATTCTTTTCCTAATTCTTTCAACAAAGAAGAATTGTTAACAAACAACGTGAATAGAAACTATCAATGCTTCTATCGCCTTCCTTCCCTGTGGATACGACCCGTTAAGCCAATGCTATAACGGAAGTATCGAGGAGACATTAGCACATATACGAGCTTTTACATCGATTCCATAAAAACACATTTTTTGAGTGCTAGTTCCGCCCCGATCATCATTCACTTGGACCATGAAGCAACATTGGTCGGACTCTTCTCCACTAGATTCCTTCTCCATTTGGATTGGCAATTGAAACTTTGGAGAGGTCAAGATGTTCCACACTGCAAAGGTGGAAACTCAAAGAGAAATCATATTTAAATATTCTTTACTAAGTGATTTTCTAAGTGCCTCTAGGGCTAGTGGATTAGCCTCTATATGCATGCTATTACTAAGGTAGGATTCCTTGATAATGCAAGGTAAACTTTTAACCTATGACTTTTAAATGCCAACTCATCCTAACCTTCCATATGTCAATTTTAGAGATATCAAACATGGGAGGGCTATCCATGAGTGCAAACAATATGTGTCCAAATGCAAATGATAGATTAGCAACCAAGATCATACTCCTAGGTAGTTAAACCTAATATCAGGAGCGTAGGCTCTGATACCAATTGAAAATACACCTAGAGGGGGAGTGAATAGGTGTAAGGCTAATCTAATGATCAATAATGTGAAATTAAAAACTTAATGCAACACACTTAGTGTAACCAACGAGTGTAGCCGAATTCCCGGTGAAGGGCTCTGGACTAACTCCTCTGAATTCCTCTAAATAAGAGTTGAGGTGCTATGTAAAGCTCTCTTGGTTAAACACAAGTATGGGCACACACAAACAACACAAGCATGTATATGATATGATAATATGAATCAATGCACAAATGTAAGAGAGAGAGTTAGAGAAACTGGATCAATCGCAAACACCAAGATATGTTTTGAGGTTCGAGCACATAGCTCTACGTCCCCGCCTTCACATAGAAGGATTTCCACTAACTCGTCCACAGAGGACTTCCCACACAGGGAACCTCTACTGAGGATTTGGGCAAATACAATTGGGAGTACATAACTCCTCTCTCCAACAAATACAACCTCTACACTTAGAGGCAAGGTACTAAGCCTACACAATATCAACCCACAAATGAGGGATAGGCACAAAGCCACTCAAACAACAATTACCTCACACTTGAGGGATTCCAACACAATCTCCACCTCTCACTAGAGGGAGCTAAATACCACTTCCACTATCACCTCACACTTGAGGGATAACAACTCAATCGCCTCTCACTAGAGGGAATCACAATGAATGGAAGGTTTATAACTTGGTGGTTTATCTCAACCACAAACCAATTTTCTCACTAAAACAAAGATCCTATAGATAGGATAGATAGATAAGCTCAAGTGTGAGAAAATCAAGGTATTTAGAAATCAAATAACAAAGAAAATACTTAGAAAAAGAACTTGAATTTGATAGAAATGAAGAACAACACAAATATCCCAAATCTCTATTTTTCTTTGATTTTTTCAACCCTTGGAAAACAAATAACGATGAATCCTTTTGGCTTAAAAACTCTTTTGAAAACTAGTGTTAAAACACTTGTAAATGAGAGAAATTTTGCTCTTGGAAATCTTTTTGAAAACAACCAAGAAATGGAATATTTATACCCTCATTTCAAATCTTCCTGTTGGCAGCTGAATAGGGCCAGACTGCCCTTCCGGTCGACCGGTCGGTCAACCGGCCAACGGTCAAATTTTTTACCGTTGCGCCTGCCGATCGACCGGAACTGGATCCAGAGAGCAATGGCTCTCTGGCTGGTCGACCGTCCGGTCGACCGAAGCCGAATACAGAGAGCAGACTCTCTGTCCGGTCGACCGCTTGGTTGACCGGAGGCTTTTCCAGAGAGCAGAGCTCTCTGGCGGTCGACCGGCCTCCCCAGCTTGGCTGCGTGCATGCTCTGTGCACGTCGGTCGACCGGCCCGGTCGACCGGCAGTCAGCCAGTCCAGCCTAATATAGGTCTTAAAAACTTGGGTTTTTATCTTTAATTAAATCTCATAAAAACACATAAATTCCACAAAGATCAGTTCATGTTATATCTTTAAAATACAAACATGTTTGAGTAAAAATCAAATCATGTTACAAACATTTTGAACTATTTTTGAGACTTGAAAATTTTGCCTTAAACCAAATTCTGTATTTTTCAAAACTTAGATTTTTGAAATGGAAATCCGATTTTTCAAAAACACATGTAAATACAAAAACATGATATTTAAACAACTTTGAAGCTTATAGTATATAGATAGAATCCAATATACATGAAAGGTATTATATCTATGTTTTTGACATTAAATCCAAAAATATGTTTTGTCTAAATATAAAACTCCAAACACATGAATAGTATATCAAAATAAGTTTTTCTAAGTATATGAAGCATAGATGTATATAGATCAAATCTAATATACATTAAATCATGTAAACTTGTTTTGATTCTATCTATTCATGAAAACCAAGATCGGTTAAACCGAAAACCAAAACCAATAAACATGAAACTTAAAACAAGTGTGTGTGTTGTGAACTTGAGCATATCACACTATCTAATCCTTACAATGGATCTAAACAAAATCTTAAACTAAACAAACTGAAGCCTTCTTGTCTCCAAGCCGACTCAATCCAAACGCGATTCACCGAGCTTGACTCCAACCGAGTGCTAGATATGAACTTTGACGCTTGAGCTCTTGAATCACCATGTGAAAGCTCCAAAATACCTTTGTTGAAGCTAATCACCTACTAATATCTTGATTAAATATCTGAAACTAAATATCACAAGATTATTACTAAACTATAACTACATGAGTTAATCATCATCAAAACTAGAGTGGAAGGCCTCTGGGCCAACATGATGTGCTTGGGATTTCTCAACTCAACTTTGAATGTTATTTAATTTCATTAATGTTTATCTATATCTTTATTCTTGATTTCTTTAGGCTTTTTACTTTGCTCATGTAACACATATCAAACCAATGACTCCTAAACCAGATGGTTTAGGGCATCAGGTGGAAAAACATCCCTCTGGTCAAATATGCAAGTAGAGTAGGCCACGAAATCAAGATTTACTTATATATATATATATATATATATATATATATATATATATATATATATATATATATTTGGCGTGAGTAATCATGATTCTTGAGGCACAATTATCCAGCTTATTGATTTTTTTTTCAAAGTTGTATCTCTAAATCCCAAGCGTGTGCGTGTGGTTTATGCATATTCTACTAAGGCTAAATAAAGGTATAAGTTATTTTCCTTGTCCCTCGCAACTCTTTGGCACTTTTATAAGGTTCCCTTAATTCTTACAACCTTTTGGCACTTTATAAAGAGTATAAAAATTCTTTTTTCGTTCAGGCAGTTTTTTTAATAAAAGGAAAAGAAAGAACGTTAGCACCCCCCACACCAATCTAATGCATTGTCCTTAATGCTAGTCATGTATATGCAAATGCAATAAATAAGGCGAAGAAAAGATATCACCGTCTCCGTCGACTCGGGCCGGCCAAGTGTGAATAGGCTAAGGGAGAGGGAGAAGAGAGTAAAAGTAGGGATAGAAAAAGAAATGTCCAAAAATGGTAAGTATAAGGGGTGAGCATATAAACAATAATTATAAAGAACCCCTAAATTTTATTTTACACTTTTTTTTTGGTGTTGTGTGGATGGCTATGGTCAGGTGTATGACGGACGAAAAGACTCAGCACAATTTCAGCCTGGGAGCAGGCTCAGTGGTCAAAATGGCTTCAGTCTTTGCCCATTCACTTTGAATTCCGTATTACTCTTAGATGGACAATAACCACAGTACCGTGTGGGAAGACGATGCACACAATGAATGGTCCAGACCAATGAGTTTTCAGCTTTCCCGCCAACATGTGAAGCCTCGAGTTGTATAGCAGAACCTTGTCCCCCTGGCAAAGTTTTTTCGGTTGATGATCTGGTCATGAAAAATTTTAATTCTGCTTTTTGTGATCTGTGCGTTCTCGTAGGCCTCTTTCCGTATCTCCTCCAGCTCTAAGATCTACAATCTTCTTAGTTCACCGGCTTTAGTCCGATCGAAATTGAGTTGCTTAATAGCATATAGGCTCGGTCTTCTAATTCGACTGGCAGATGACACGCTTTTTCAAATATGATTCTATAAGGAGACAATCCCCAGAACCATCTTAAAAGCAGTTCGGTAAGCCCATAACGCATCATTTAGCTTGACCGACCATTCCTTTCGGTTTTATCCAACAACCTTTTCCAAAATGAGCTTGATTTGTCAATTGGTCACTTCGATTTGCCCATTTGTTTGGGGATGATACGGAGTGGATAACTTGTGTTGATGGAATATATTCGCATCAGAGCTTCAAAAACTCTATTGGAGAAATGTGATCCATTATCACTAATTATCGCTCTGGGGGTGCTGAAACGAGAGAAGATATTTTCTTTGAGAAATTTGACAACCACTTTGTTGTCATTGGTCATCGTAGCACAGCTTCTACCCATTTAGAGACATAATCCACTGCAACTAAGATGAACTGGTTGCCAAATAAATTCGGGAATGGTCCTATGAAGTCGATAACCCAAACATCAAAAATTTCGACTTCAAGAATCGTGTTCAGGGGCATCATGTCTCTTCTTGAAATTTTCCCAATCTTCTGACAATTTGCATATGACTTGCAAAAGTGGAATGAGTCTTTGAACAAAGTGTGCCAGTAAAACCAACTTTGTAAAACTTTCTCTGCGGTTTTGTAGGGACCGAAGTGTCCTCTGCATGCAAGTTCATGGCAAAAACTAAGCACACTGCTCTGTTCTTCTTCGGGTATGCATCGTCGAATAATCTGGTCAGGACAATACTTAAAAAATACGGCTCTTCCCAGAAGAAGTACCATACTTGAGCAAAGAAGCGACACTGGTCTTGATTTGTCTAGTGAGCGGGTAATTGTCTAGTGGCCAAGTAAATGAGTATGTCCGCATACCATGGTTCCTTAAAAATGGCCAGGATGTGCTCATCTTGGAAATCTTCATTGATTGGAGCTTGGATGATAGGTGCATTCAGAATTCTTGATAGATGATCAGCTATCACATTTTCTATACCTCTTTTATCCCAGATTTTCAGGTCAAATTGTTGAAGTAGAAGGATCCACTGAATTAATCGGGCTTTCGCTTCCTTCTTGGTCATGAGGTATTTCAATGCCGAGTGATCCGTGAAAATCACTGTCTTCAATCCTAACAAGTAGAGTCAGAACTTTCTAACGCAAAGACAACGGTCAAGAATTCCTTCTCGATCGTTGTATAATTCTGTTGGGCGTCATTCAGGGTCCTACTCGAATAGCAGATCACGTGCTGCCTATTGTTGATGCGCTGTCCAAGAACAGCGCCGATAGCAAAATCAGAGGCATCGCACATGATTTCAAACGGTTGTGCCCAATCTGGAGCAGAAATAATAGGCGCAGATACAAGGTCTTGCTTAAACTTCTCCCATGATTTAAAACATACTTCATTAAAATCAAAGGGCATGTCCTTTACGGGCAGGTTTGCTAAAGTCCTTAATAAACCGTCGGTAGAACCCAGCATGCCCTAGAAAGGATCTGACATCCTTGATGCTTTTGGGTGGTGGAAGCTTAGCAATCACTTCTATTTTTGCCATGTCCACTTCAATTCCTCTCCTAGAAATCTTATGGCCTATAAAGACAATCTCTTGTCTCATCATGAAATGACATTTCTCCCAGTTGAGAGTTAGATCTTTTCCTTACATCTTTGTAGAACCAACTCTAGATGATGAGACATTGATTAAATGAATCTCCGTAAATGGAGAAGTTATCCATAAAAATCTTAAGAAAATATTCCACCATGTCGGAGAACAAACTGAGCATGCACCGTTGGAATATCGCGGGAGCGTTGCACAATCCAAAGGGCATGGGTCGGTAGGTGAAGGTTCCGAATTGGCAGGTGAACGTAATCTTCTCCTGATCTTCTGCAGCAATATGGATCTAATTGAATCCCGAGTACCCATCTAGGAAATAATAGTACTCATGTCCAGCCAAGCGTTCAAGCATTTGGTCGATGAAGGGTAGTGGAAAGTGCTCCTTACGAGTGGCCGCATTCAACTTTCTATAGTCAATACAAATACGAACCTTGGTAGGTCGTGTTGTTTATGCCAACTCTTTCTGCTCATTCTCTTCCACTGTAAAACCAGCTTTCTTGGGGACCGCATGAACTGGGCTAACCCATTGGCTATCAGAAATAGAATAAATGATCCCATTGTCTAACAGTTTCAAAATTTCTATTTTTAAATCTCTTGCATGAGTGGGTTAAGCCTGCGTTGTGGGTCCCTCTTAGGAATCACTTCATCGGTTAAGTGAATTCTATGTTGAACTATTGCTGGACTTATCCCCTTGATATCTTTCATTGTCCATCCAATGGCTTCCCTATGTCTCTTCAGAACAGACATCAAGTTGTCCTCTTGTTCCTCAGTCAGATGGGATGCTATGATGACTGGCAGGGTTTCTCTTCAGCCCAATTAGGCGTACTTGAGGTGTTCAGGTAAGGCTTTTAACTCAATGAAAGGAGTTGATTCATTGGAGGTGATATCTAGAATTTCGGTCCTGTAATGGGGTACATTTGGGCTTGATGCCCAGTCCACTGCTAAGTCTATGATCTGATCCAGATTGAAATCCCCAGACTCCCGATCAAACTCACTCTATGTTTCCATCTTTATGCTTTCTTCGTGCTCACTGGTCAAATTTTCAATGGAATTGACCTGAAAAGTCTGATCACTTATATCCTTGGGTTGTCTTTCAAGATTGAAGACATTGACTTCCTTTGTCATGTCTCCAAAGGTCAATTGCATGGACCCGTTCCTACAGTTGATTATGGCATTGGCTGTAGTAAGGAATAGGCGCCCTAAGATGACCGGAGTTTGAGACCGCGGATTTGACACAGGTTGGGTCTCAAGTACAATGAAATCAACGGGGTAGATAAAATCCCCGACCCGGATTAGGACATCTGTGATTTTCCCTTGGGGATTTTCACAGATCGGACTGCTAACTGAATAGTGACTTGAGTTGGACTCGGCTCACCCAACCCAAGTTGCTGGTATACTGAGAGACGTAGCAAGTTGATACTTGCCCCCAAGTCAAGGAGTGTTCTACTAATTTCTGTTTGTCTTATGGTACAAGAAATTGTAGGACATCCGGGATCTTTGTATTTCACCGGAATAGGATCAGACAGAATTTCTCTTAGGTTTATTGCTAAGAACACTTTCTTGGGCACATTCGTCTTTCTCTTCTTCGTACACTTATCCTTAAGAAATTTGTCATAGGCTGGGACTTGTTGGATAGCGTCAAGAAGAGGCAAATTCAGTTTGACCTGATTAAACATCTCAAGTATCTTTTCCATGTGCATGTTCTTATTATTGTTCCTAAGCCTATTGGAAAAAGATGCTACAGGCTTATGAACTTGTTCAACAGCTGTGTCTTTGTCAGACATTTGTGGAGCAGATTGGGGGGAGCTGGCAGATGGGGAAGCAGGAGCAGGATCAATATGGGAAGAATTTTTCTGTTGGTAGAACTGGTAGTCCACCTTCTTTCCTGATCGAAGTGTGTGAACAACATTGCACTAGTTGATTTGAGGATCCTGAATTTCATATTGTTGATTGGAATTCTTTGGGTTAACTAGCGGCTGACTAGGTAAAGTACCCTTTGGTCTTTCACTTGGAGAGTTAGCTAATTGACTCATCTGTATTTCCAATCTTGATATGGCATGTGAATGGTTGCTCAATGTTTGTCCCTGATTTTGCATGAAGGCGGCTTGGGACTTCATAAATGCTTCCATGCTTTCCTCCAATTTACTGAATTTCTTCTCTATTGGTGAATTTTGGCAGGAGGAAGATGGAGCTTGACTGGGAAAATTTGGTAGATGATTGTGAGGGTGGAGTTTATTGGGGAAATTTAGCCTAGGAGAATTGTTTTGGGCCCAAGAGGAATTTGGGTGATTTCTCCAACTGGGATGCACGTTTACGAGTAAGGATTGTGTGGCGGTCATGAGTAGGCCGCATTCATGTGTTCTGGCGGCACTTGATGAGTGTGAAAAACATGACACTCTTCAAAAACATGGTTTGGTGCCTGACAGTATGAACAACATAGATTGTGAATTGGTGGTGGGTTGATTTGGTTAATATTGGCTAGCTCTTTTGTTTCTGATTGGTCACTAATGTTGCATATTTAGTATCATATTTCCATACTTATTATAGAATAAAAATATGCATTGTCCTAATTAAATGTTTAATTTATTTGCAGGCCCATTCCTTAAGAAGATGAAGAGAAATGAGCCCAAAAGCCCACCAAAATTTTGAATTAAATAAGAATTAATTCGCACTCAGTAAATCAGGGCAAAATCAAGAGGTTAAAAATCGGCTGAGAAGAATCCTCTCAGAATCGATCGGTTAAAGCCAAGAATCAAAGGCCATTTCGTCACAATCCTGGACTCAAACGAGAAAACCAACTGAAGATAAAAGCAGAAGGAAACACCAGGGAGACCCACCAAAGGGTGTGGCCACCTAGCCACACCCTGGCCGCGAAAACGTGGCCAAAGCCGTGTTTTCGCGGCTGTTTGATTGCTGTTGGGGGAGCGTTTGCTCCGCCAATCTTCCTGGGATTCTCCTCGTGTGGGTTTTGCCTATAAAAAGCCAATATTTGCACTGAAAATGGGACGACCTTGCAGAGATAGGATTTAGCCTAGTTTTCATTCTTTATAGTTTAGGTTTTCTTTTCTTTTTATGTAATTTGTATGTAAGCTTAGGTTAGATGAAGATTCATGTAAGTAAGAGAGAGAGGCTGATGTTGAGAGTGACACCGATGTACCCTCCTCCTTTCTTCCATTGTTTCTGCAAGTAATAAAGGTAAATATTTTGTTTTATGTTCATATTTCCTTTTGTTTCCTTATTCCTCTTTCTACTTTACCTCTTTTGTTTTTGATGAGCTTGCAAGTGAATCCAGAAGCATAAGTATAACGATGTTATGTGAGTGCCAACGATAGTTCATGAAGACGTTCTCCTCCTCAAGATCCGTATCACTTCATTCTTACTAGGCTTGATGATATAATGTGAACTAGGACTTAGCTCGATTCTATGACCTATGCGTTGAACGCCTCCAAAGCAAGGTAGAACATGCAAGGGTTCCAGGTAAGTCATCAACCAAACTAGGTGAGTACTTCTTTATCTTTCTTTCTTTTCGTTTATTTCTGTAGATTAAATCACCAACACCTCATCTTCCAACTCTTTCTTTCCCAACTCATTTGTACATAATCGCTTTCATCGTTTTCTGATTTTCTCCACCTTCTCATTCTACCGTTTTCTTTCTAACTTTAACATAACTTTTTTTTCATTTTTATTTCTTAAAAACAAAGAAGAACTTTCATTTTATCTTCATAAAGATTTTAATAAAGAACCTTGAACGCTTCCATTGCAAACCCTCCTTGTGGATCACGAACCGCATAGCCACTTGATATAGCGGTAAGAATTGAGCACTTGCACATTTTATTAAAAGTTCTGAAATTTCGTATTTTTTGTCCAGGTTTTACCTCAATCAAATTTTTGTCGCCGTTGCCGGGGAGGGTAACGGTTTTTATTGAAATCTGATTTTTATTTAATTTTTAGAACTAAAATGAATTTTCTTCTCTGTTGTAGGTTATAAGGCAAGCAAAGCAGAAAAATAGGATTGCAGAAACATATAAGTGGTCTTGGGCCTCTGTTCTAGAAAACAGAGACCAAGTACCCTCTGAATTGCCGCGTTTTCTCGGCTTTTGCCGCGTTTCCGCGGCAAGGAAGAGTTCACTACTAACTGTCTTTTTTGCAGGGCTGCTTACTTTGCAAAAAACTAGTTTTCTGCAACTTTATTTCTTATATGCCATCACCAAAAGCCTGGTAATAAATCAACAGTAAAATTTTTGCTGAAAAAGTTAAAAAAAATTGATTAGACGTTTGCATTTTAGGCACGTGTCTTTTCAATTCATTTACTTTACTGTTGAAGAGTGCTGGAGTAAGGTACGTTCGCATTGCATGTAGAATAGGACTCATCTCGTGGTTGATTTACATCGCTTTGAGTGAATCTTGTTTACATATCTTGTACACTTGCACAAACTGATCTTAAGGGCACCATCCCATAACAAGATAAGGTGGGAATTTAATTACCCTTCCTTGGCCTAAAAATCAGATTCCAAGCACTCACTAACCCGAGCCTAACTAAAAATGAGTAGACGTTGGCCCTAGGGACATCTCGGACTCAATTAGTAGATTATCCTAAGGGGGAAAGGTGTTGGAATTTGACTCCTGCCAAATCAGTGTTTAGGAAAGGGATTAAAGGCCGAAAGCCCGAAGGTTGGTGGTTATTTAATTAAGGAACGTCTTTGATGGAAAACCTCTCACCAACCTTGCCCTGACTTGGCTGATTAGCTTGTGGTCAAAGTCTGCATTATACCTCCCGTGGACAGTCTAATCAGTTAGGAGTCATCTAGGTCATAGTGTTGGACCAAAGGCCTTCCACCCTAGTTTTGATGATGATTAACTCATGTAGTTATGTTTACTAATAATCTTGTGTTGTTTAAGTTTCAGATCATTAACCAAGATGTTAGTTGGTGATTAGCTTCAACAAGGAGTTTAGAAGCTTTTCATGGTGATTCCAGGGCTCAAGCTTCAAGTTCACACATTGCCTAGCCCATGGATGGAGTTTTGGAGCAAGTCAACTTGAAAATGAAGATCATCAAGAAGACTTAGGTATCCATAGTTTAGATAGTGTGTTTTAGATCCATATTGTAAAGCTTAGTATAGTTGATATGCTCAAGTGCACAACACACACAAGATTTATGTTTTGGATTTGGTTTTCATGAATATTAGATCAAAACAAGTTTACTTTATTTCTATGTATATTAGATATGTTCTAGATATACATACATGCTTTAAAGTTGCTAGACAAACTTATTTTGACTATCCTATTCATGTTTTGGAAAAATCAAGTTTGATAAAAATACAAGTGTTGGTTTTGATAAAATTTGCAAGACTCAAAAATGAATTGATATGATTGATGTCTTGAAATTTTTATCACAAGTTTGTTTATCAATATAAAATGTTAAAACAAGTTTTATAGAATTTTCAGAAAAGATAAAAGATTTTTCAAAATATTTTTAAACTGTTTTTCTGACCCAGTTTTCTGTTACAGGCTTCAACCAGTCGACTAGTCAACGGACCTAGTCGACTTGGGATGAAGTCGGTCGACCGGGCCGGTCGACCGACGTGCACAAAACAGTGCACCTTTGGCAGACATTGGGACGGTCGACTGGGTCTGAGAGCAGTGCTCTCTGTTTGTTTGGGTCGACCGTGCCGGTCGACCGGGTTGCCCCAACGGTCACATTTCTGATCGTTGGCGGTCGGCCGGGCCGGCCGACCGTTTGCCTGTCAGGCTGCTAGCTCAGCCTAACGGCTAGTTTCTGTTTTGGCCTATATAAACCCTAACTCTTTGGGATTTTGGCCAAGGTTTTTACAAGAGAAAAATTCCCAGTTTCCCTGAGTTTAAAACAAGTTTTTCAAAAGAGTTTTTGTGCTTTAAACTTCCAATCTTTATTGTTTTGGGTTTTTGGAAAATCAAAGAAAACTAGGCTTTTGGGATATTGTAATTGTTTTCATTTTTTATCATCTACAAGAGATTTCCCAATTAGTTTTTCTTTGTTGCTTGTTTCCAAAAACACTTTGATTCCACACTTGAGCTATCTTCTATCCTAATCTATTTAGGATCTTGTATTTGTGGAAAAAGTAAAGAGATTGGTTTATGGTTGAAAGAAACCACTTGTTGTAAACACCCTTGTTCTTGTTGTATCCCTCTTTGGTAGAGGTTGATCGGGTGATTGGTTTACTCCCTCTAGTGAGAGGTGGAGTTTGATTGTAAACCCTCTTCGGTAGAGGTGTTGTGGTTGTTTGGCTACGGGCCTACCCCTCGGTTGTGAGGTGGTTGTTTGAGAGAGGAGTTTGGTACTCCTAGAGTTGTAACAAATCCTCTTCGGTAGAGGTTCCCTCGGTGGGAGATAGTGGATTGGAAATCCTACACGGTGGTGTAGGCGGGGATGTAGAGCTAGGGGCTCGAACCTCGAAACATATCTTGTCTTAGCGTTTGATCCATTATCTCTAACTCTCTCTTATTTGTGCAAAGCATCATTCATTCATATTGTCATATCATTCATTGCTTGCATTTGTGCCTTGCATATATTCATATTGATATATCATCTTATATGCTTGGTTGTTTGTGTTGGCCCAAAGGCCTTTCACTCTAGTTTTGATGATGATTAACTCATGTAGTTATGTGTACTAATTATCTTATGATTTTAGTTTCAGTTTATTAATCAAGATATTAGTTGGTGTTTAGCTTCAACAAGATGATTTGGAAGCTTGCACATGTTGATTCAAGAGCCCAAGCGTCAAAGATCATATATAGCACTTGCTTGGTGAATCACGGTTTGGACCGAGTCAACTTGGAGACGGCGCTCTACAAGAAGACTTAGGTATCCCTAGTTTAGTTTGTGTTTAGAACCTAATTGTAAAGATTAGAATAGTATGATAATGCTCAAGTTCACAACACACACGTTTCATGTTTTGAATATTGGTTTTTGGTTTTTCGGATTTAGGTTTAACCGATTTTGGTTTGCATGAATAGATATTATATCAAAACAAGTTTACATGGTTTAATGTATATTAGATTTGTTCTATATACATGCATGCTTCAACTCTTAGACAAACTTACTTTGATATACCTATTTCATGAGTTTTATGTTTTGGTATTTACAACAAAACATATTTTTGGACTTAATGACAAAAATCATGATATATATATGTTTCTTGTATATTGAATTTCTATTCATATACAATATGCTTCAAAATGTTTAAATATCATATTTTTGTATTTCAGATAGGTTTTGGACAATGTGTATTTTCTATTCAAAATCCTTCGTGTGTCGAAGGCGGGGATGTAGAGCTGGGTGCTCGAACCTCGATAACATATCTTTGTGTTTGCGCTTGACTCATTGGCTCTCTCTACTCTCTCTTTACTTTGTGGCTTGCATTTATTTACATTGCTCATTCATATTTGCTTGGCTTGGTTGTGTGCATCACTTGTTGATAGCACTTGAGTGTAATTTGCATTAAGTTTTTAAATTCCGCATTTAGTTCATAGATTAGCATTGTCACCTATTCACCCCCCTCTAGGTGAATTTTCAATTGGTATCAGAGCTAGTGCTCCTGATATTTAGGTTTAACCACCTAGGAGTGATCTTGGTTTGCTAATCTTCACTTGCATTTTCATTTGCACTCATACTAGTTTGCACTCATGGCTAGCCCTCCTATGTTTGACCATTTTAGACTTGATGCTTGGAAGGTGGACATGACTAGGCATTTAAAAACACTAGGTCATCTAGTTTATCAAGCCATTACCATAGAATCCCTCCCAAATAGTAGCAAGCATAAGAAGGCCAATGCATTAGCACTTAGAGCACTTAGAGCATCTCTAAATGAATTTCTTTTACCCGTTTTTGATCACTATGATTCGGCTTTTGCAGTTTGGAGCATCTTGACGTCTCCTGAGCTTCCAAGGATAATTAACAAGATGAGGAGATCTAAAAGAGAAAAGTCTGAAGAGCAATGCCTCATGGTCCAAGGGAAGAACTCCCTTGAGGTACAATCGGATTCTCATATTGATGATAGCTCTAGTTCCTATTGCCATGGTTGTTTTGAAGTTCAAACTTTAAATATGGAACTTGCTCAAAAGCTTGAAAATTTGTTGGAAAAACATGATTTGTTGAAAGAAGATAATCTTGTGTTGAAAAATGAATTAAAGGATTTATGCTCTAATTTTGAATTAGTTTTGCAAGAGAAGGAAGAGATTGCAAGTGAATGTGACTCACTTAAATCTCAACTTGAACTTGCTTTAAAGGAAAATGAATTTTTGAAAAACAAAAATGATTGTGATGATGTTGTAAAGCACAATGAGATTTTATCTTCAAATTGGATTTTACTTTTAAAGAAAATCTCTTTGAAAAATGATATTGATTCAATTACTAGAGAATTGGATTTGGTTTTGATTAAAAATAAATCTTTGCAAAAAGAGATTGATGTTTGCCATGCTAATGTTGCTTCATGTTCTAGCACACCTATTGCATGCTCCACTTTATCTTCGAACATTGAAAATGATATACTTGTCTTGAAGAAAAGTGTTGATAGTTTGGGCTCCACTTTGAGCCATTGTGCCATGAATCACACACGATTGGAAACCTTGGTTCGCAAGAAACAAGTTCCAACCTTGCATGCACACCCATCTAGGCATACACATGCTTTTCATGATCACCACCATCATATGTATGCTCACGTGTACACATGTACACATTGTGGTCGAAAAGGCCACCTTGCTAGATTTTGTTATGATCGCATTTATCATGAAAATTTAGCAACTAATTATGTTTGGGTTAGAAAAGATACTAACCCCCGTGGACCCACAAAGAAATGGGTACCAAGATCCACCTCTTTGACTTTTGATGTAGGTGGGAGCTCTCGCGTCACGTGAGGGTATTGGTGCCTTGAGGTGGATGCATTCTAAGCTAAAAGGAGAACCATTTGGATGCTTCACTCTCAAGGAAATTAGGTGGAGAGGACCACCATGTTTTGGAGAACTAGAGATGTACCTTCATCGGTTTTGGTATCATTCTCTAACTCCCATTTTTATTTGCATACTTTTCATGTTCATCTATTAATAGCATGTTTTGTTTCATTGTTCATTATGCTTATGCTATGTTAGTTAGATTAGTGTTATACATGTTTAGTTACTTGAGCACCCATGTTTCATATGGATCTATATTTAGTGTTCTCACCTTGTTTAGAACTAACATGTATGCCCTAGATCTAATGCACATACATTTGCATTATGACCATTTGGATGTTTATGATTATATGATGATTTGTTTTGATGACTCATGTTTTAGTATGATATATGCCATGTTTGTTAGACCCTTGACATGCATGTTTAGCTTATGAGATCACCCATGTTTAGTATGGACCCTTATTTTGTGTTCTCTTTATGTTTAGCTATCATGTTGATCATAGTTCTAATGCACATGTCTTTGTCATGCTAATCATATGGTTGACTATGATTTTTTTGTTTTAATAATTCATGTTTTTAATTATCATGATCATGTTGATTGTTGACCCGTTTTATGCTTCATGTTTTGACTACTTGCTTGAATGATAGTTTTCATTAAGACTAGGATTTATACTTGTACAACTAGTGAGCTACAAATAGACCTTTATATATGATTGTGCTTAAACGCTCATTTGTATTCACTTGATGTACTAGTATAGTCTAGTTTTGATGATTCTTGCATTTGACTTGTATTCATCATATTTTGTTTTAATTTCATGTATATGTCTATCTTGTCCAAACTATTGAGTATACATGTACATCCTTGAGCCACGTGCCTTCATGCACATACTTTTGTGGACTCATTGTGTTTAGGATATGTATGTATACTTTAGTTTGTACATGACATACATATGCCTTGAAGTTTAAATCATGTTTTGATGATTTTCATGTTTTTAGGTGATTTCACATTTATGATGAATATCATGTTTTTAAGATGATTTCAATAGGTGATTTCACATCTTAGATAGGTTTCATGTTTTTGGAAATTTCTTTTGGTAAAAGTAATTTAATTTATCATGTGTAAATGTTTTAAAGGAATTTCAATATTGAGCTTGATTGTCCATTTTCATGATAAGTGTGTTTCACATATATCCTATACACTCACCTTATTAGTTTTCTCATGACCTTGTTTTCATGAGTATTAGATGGGCTTTATGGATTTTGAGTGTTGATGATCATGTGTTTTACATGTCCTTCATGAAATATATTTTGATTTATTGAAGAATTTCGTATTAGTTGATTCATATAACTAATTGTGATATTCTTCATGAGGTAGAGATTTTCAACAAACTATATTTCCAAATCTATTTTTGAAAACTCCTACCATCAAAGGGTGGTTGGATGGGAGATCATGTTCATGTATGCTTTATAATGAAAATCATTTAAATCTTGAACCATGATTGGGAGGTATAGTTGATATGAGATATACACTTGATCTTATTATTGTTTCAATTGGTATCATTGAATTCTTTCAATTGGTATCAATCTTGACATCCTTTTGTATACTCATATATGTTTTGTTTTATATATGTATGCTTACACTTCATATAGTATCAATTTCAATTGGTATCTATTTCTTTCATACATATATAGATGATTTATTTGTGCTTCAAGATATCACAAATTTTGTTTATGATAAGCTTGATTTTTTTTAATGACCATCATTTTCAATTGATTCAATTCTCAATTGGTATTTAGTTTACCATTGGTTTTGTTTCCCACTCCCTAACTTTATAATGAAAAATGATTAAAGAATGATTATTGATTTTTAATTGGTTTCATTTGCTTATAAAGATAAATATCCTCAATTGGTATCTAGATGCATTTGTTTATTCAAAATTGGTATCATTGTGTTTCTCAATTGGTATCATGTGTTTTATTTTCAATATGTTTTAATTTCAATTGGGATCATATTTGTTTTCAATGCCCCTCTTACTTTCAATTGGTAATTGGTAGGCATTTCTTAAATGTTTTTATGATCACTTTCTATTGATATCATAATGCACTTCTTTGAAATTTTTTTTTAATTGGTATCATTTTTTGTTTCACCCCTTGAAGTAGTTTGTTCATTCTTTGTTTCATATATTTAGGGGGAGAAGAATTCATATCTTTTTTTGTTTTTACCCCTTTGTTGATGATTGACAAAAGGGGAGAAGATTTATTGGAGTTGATATGCATGAGTTTTCAGTTTTATGTTCTTTTCATCTCCATTGGTATTGGTATCAAGAGCATTATGAGTTTTGTTAGTATCCATTGGTATCAAGAGCATGTTTTGGTAATTTAGTTGTTTTGTTTTAATTGGAATCAATAGCATGTTTCATATGCATATTCATTTTATGTCAAGAACCCTGTTTATATACATCTTATTGTTTGTTTATTCCTATGCATGAGTTAAGGGGAGCTTCTTTGAAGCTTTACTTTAATCCATGCATATATAACTCCATGAGTTTTGTAATCATCAAAAAGGGGGAGATTGTTGGCCCAAAGGCCTTTCACTCTAGTTTTGATGATGATTAACTCATGTAGTTATGTGTACTAATTATCTTGTGATTTTAGTTTCAGTTTATTAATCAAGATATTAGTTGGTGTTTAGCTTCAACAAGATGATTTGGAAGCTTGCACATGTTGATTCAAGAGCCCAAGCGTCAAAGATCATATATAGCACTTGCTTGGTGAATCACGGTTTGGACCGAGTCAACTTGGAGACGGCGCTCTACAAGAAGACTTAGGTATCCCTAGTTTAGTTTGTGTTTAGAACCTAATTGTAAAGATTAGAATAGTATGATAATGCTCAAGTTCACAACACACACGTTTCATGTTTTGAATATTGGTTTTTGGTTTTTCGGTTTTAGGTTTAACCGATTTTGGTTTGCATGAATAGATATTATATCAAAACAAGTTTACATGGTTTAATGTATATTAGATTTGTTCTATATACATGCATGCTTCAACTCTTAGACAAACTTACTTTGATATACCTATTTCATGAGTTTTATGTTTTGGTATTTACAACAAAACATATTTTTGGACTTAATGACAAAAATCATGATATATATATGTTTCTTGTATATTGAATTTCTATTCATATACAATATGCTTCAAAATGTTTAAATATCATATTTTTGTATTTCAGATAGGTTTTGGACAATGTGTATTTTCTATTCAAAATCCTTCGTGTGTCGAAGGCGGGGATGTAGAGCTGGGTGCTCGAACCTCGATAACATATCTTTGTGTTTGCGCTTGACTCATTGGCTCTTTCTACTCTCTCTTTACTTTGTGGCTTGCATTTATTTACATTGCTCATTCATATTTGCTTGGCTTGGTTGTGTGCATCACTTGTTGATAGCACTTGAGTGTAATTTGCATTAAGTTTTTAAATTCCGCATTTAGTTCATAGATTAGCATTGTCACCTATTCACCCCCCCTCTAGGTGAATTTTCAGTTTGTGTGTGCCTCACTTGTACTTAATCAACAAGAGCTTCACATAGCACCTCAACCCATATCTAGGGGAATCAAGAGGAGTTAGTCCAGAGCCCTTCACGGGGAATTCGGCTACACTTGTTGATTGTATTAAGTGTGTTGCAAAATTTGCACTAGCTTCCGCATTTAGCACATTTAGTCACTAGATTAGCACGTACACCTATTCACCCCCCTCTAGGTGTGCTTTCAATTGGTATCAGAGCTAGTGCTCCTGATACTTAGGCTTAACATCTTAGGAGTTAGATCCATTTGATTGCTAATCTTTTGTTTGCATTTGCTTGTTTGCACACTCATATAGTTTACCATGGACTTCATGACCCCACCTAGATTTGACCCTTCCAACATTGTTGTTTGGAAGTATAGGATGTCCATATACCTAAAGTCCCTAGGTTTGCATGTCTTTCTTGCGGCCACCAAGAAATGCTATCTTGGAGATCGCAATTATATAAGGGCCAATGCACAAGCCCTTGAGGCCATTAGAAGCACATTGAATAAAGAATATCTTTTACTTGCTTCTAACTTTGATTCTGCATTTGCAGTGTGGAATATGTTGACAACAACCACCACCTCCAAGCTTCAATTGCCAAATCAACCGGAGGAGTCTAGTGGAGAATCCGACTCACAATGCTTAATGATCCAAGGGAATGACTCCCTTGAGGTACAATCGGAAACTCAACTAGATAGTTTTGATTCTAGTTCTTCATTTAATGATTTTGTTGATCCACATGCTTTAAATGAAGAACTTTCAATTGTTTGTGAAAAACTAATTGAAAAATATAATTTGTTGAAAAAGAAAAGTCTAGGAATTGAAAAAAAAAATAAGAGTTTGCAATCTAGACTTAACAATGTTTTGCAAGAGAAGGTTGAGGTCTATAATGAAAGGGATTCATTGAGATCTCAATTAGAACTTGCACTAAAAGAAAATGAATTTTTAAAATCTAAAAATGATTGCCATGCTATTTTGAAGAAAAATGAAAATTTGTCTTCTAAAGTTGATTTTGTTTTAAAAGAGAATGTTGCTTTGAAAAACAAAATTATTTCTATTTCAAATGATTTGTATGTGTGTTTAAAGAAAAACATTGTTTTGCAAAATAAGATGGATGCACATGTTTGCCATGCTAGGGTAGCTTCACCTAGATCACCCCTTGCATGCACTTCTTCTTCTAAGATTAATGATGATATTTGTTTGTTGAAGAAGAGAGTGGATTGTTTGGGCTCCACTATGAGCCAATGTGCCATGAACCATACACGCTTGGAATCCTTGGTTCGAAAGAAACAAGTTCCATCCTTTATGCATGCACACCCTCCACGGCATACACATGCTTCACACGGACACACCCATCACAAGTATGCTTATGTGTACACTTGTACACATTGTGGACGTAAGGGCCACCTTGCTAAATTTTACTTTGATAGATTACATAATGAAAATTTAGCAAAGAAATTTGTTTGGGTTAGAGAAGGGACTAACCTCCATGGACCCAATAAGATGTGGGTACCAAAGACCACCCCTAAAGTTTTTGATGTAGGTGTGGGCTCTCACATGACGTGAGAGTTGAGGCACCTTGGAGTGGATGCGTTTCAAGCTTAAAGGAAATCAATTGGATGCATCACTTTCAAGAGAAGTTTTGGTGGAGAGGACCACCATGTTTTGGAGACAAGGAGAGTTGCTTCTTCAGTTTTGGTAACAATCCTTTACTCCCATTTATTGTTATCATGCTTTTAATATTCATTGTTTATAGCATGTTTTTGATGTCTATGGATTAGTATGTAAATACCATATTTATTAGATCCTTGACATACATGTATAGTATTTGAGACACACATGCTTATGTGAACCCATACTTAGTGTTCTCACTTTTGTTTAAGCTATAATGTACATCATGAATCTAATACATGTGAATTTACATAGTAATCATGTTTTAGTTTTATCATGATGATTTTTGTATTTATTTTTGATGCTTCATGTTAAGATTACTTGTTTAGATGTTAGTTTTCATTAAGACTAGGACTTATACTTGTACATATAGTGGGCCATAAATAAATCTATATATGTTAGGCTTGATTGCTTATTTGAACCCATTAGATGTGCTAGTATAGTCTAGTTTTGAAGATTCATACATTTCAAGCTTGTATTCCATTTTTGGATTTGTTTTATGAGTTTTCACTTCATGTATATGTTTGTATTGCCAAACTTTAAGATATACATGTATACCCCTTGAGTCATTTGCCTTTCATGCAAATCTATATATGGACTCAATTGTGTTTAGGGATATGTATGTATACTTATTGTGTTGACAATTCATACAATACCTTGAAATGAAATTTGATTTAATAAAAATTTTGGTTATTCATGTTTTAGTGTTTATGTTTAAAATTCATGTATATGTCTATCTTGTCCAAACTATTAGATATACATGTTTATCCTTTTGAGCCACGTGCCTTAATGCATATATTTTGTGGACTCGTTGTGTTTTGGATATGTATGTATGATTTAGTTTGTATAAGACATACATATACCTTGAAGATTAAATAATTTTAATGTTTTTCATGTTTTCATTGTTTAAGAAATAATTGAGCTTAATGAAAAATTTCATGATTATGATATTCACACTTTATTTGTACACTTACATTTATTGCTTGCTCATGTTTTGTTTTCATGAGTCATATTTATGCTTAATTGGATTAGAGTGTTGATTATCATGTGGATTTCATATTTTATGAAAAATTATTTTAGGTTATTCCTTGCTTGAAGGATTTCGTACTAGTTAACAAAAATTTTCCATTTTAACTAGTTCGTATTCTTCATTTAGATATGAGTTATACCATGCCTTTATTGTTATGTCAATTGGTATCATTGAACTCTTTCAATTGATATCATTTTGATTCTTTTGTATACTCATATGTGTTTGTGTATGTATATTTTCAAATGGTATCAATTTCTATTGGTATCTAATTTTCATACATATATGTTTTTTTGTGCTATTATATTTCTATATCTTAAGCACAAATTTTGTTTATGCTAGAGCTTGAGTTTCAACTTCATTTTAATTGATTTAGTTTTCAATTGGTATCTTATTTCAAGCCTACGCATAGTTTTTGTTGGTATTTCATAAAGGGGGAGAAAATTCGATTTTCATATTTCAATTGGTACTTGTATTTCCACTCCCTTACTTTATGATAGAAAATAGTCATTTCAATTGTTTATATGACTTAAAAAGAAAATTACTATCTTTTGATATCAAGATGTCTTGTGTTTTAAATTGGTATCTAAAAATTTTGTTTAAAGAAAAATATTCAAAAGTTTTGATTTGTATTGCCTATATGCAAGAAGAGCTTAACATCTCTTCTACATATAGATTCATGTTGAGTGTATTGTATATTGAAGAGCTTAACATCTCTTCTTTATGTGGTACACGTGTGTAGGGGGAGCTTCATATCTCCTCTTATGCATTACATAATGTGTGTTATGTGAATTAGGGCTTAACATCCCTCTTTCATGTAATGCATATATGTAGGGAAGCTAACTTAGCGTCTTCCTCTTCATGAATGTATATAGCATATAACATTTATTGATCTTTGTTTATTTTCATTTGGTATCAAGATGCTTCATTGACATATTTTCAATTGATATCCAAATTGATTGTCACCCCTTATTGACCTTGTTTTTTGTTTTTAGACAAAAAGGGGGAGAACATTGTTTTTATTGTTTTGATTGACAAAAAGGGGGAGCTTTACCCCTCATTTTATTTATTATTTTGATTGTTTACCCCTTTGTTGATGATTGACAAAAATGGGGAGAATTATTTGTGAGTTTAACATGCATTATATAAAAGATGTTTTTAATATGCATGATTTGTTTGTTTGAGATATATGCATATTTATGTTTTTGCATATATTAAGTTTAATATAGTTTAATGTTAATTGGTATCTAGAGCATGTTTTGTTTTTAAACATTTCATTGGTATCTAGAACCTTTATTGTTTATGCATATCTATGCATTCATGTTTAAGAGCCTTCATTGCATATTTATGTTTATTTGTTTGATGCATGAGTTAAGGGGGAGCTTTTTTTGAAGCTTAACTTTAATCCATGCATATATAACTCCATGAGTTTTGTCATCATCAAAAAGGGGGAGATTGTTGGCCCAAAGGCCTTCCACCCTAGTTTTGATGATGATTAACTCATGTAGTTATGTTTACTAATAATCTTGTGTTGTTTAAGTTTCAGATCATTAACCAAGATGTTAGTTGGTGATTAGCTTCAACAAGGAGTTTAGAAGCTTTTCATGGTGATTCTAGGGCTCAAGCTTCAAGTTCACACATTGCCTAGCCCATGGATGGAGTTTTGGAGCAAGTCAACTTGAAGATGAAGATCATCAAGAAGACTTAGGTATCCATAGTTTAGATAGTGTGTTTTAGATCCATATTGTAAAGCTTAGTATAGTTGATATGCTCAAGTGCACAACACACACAAGATTTATGTTTTGGATTTGGTTTTCATGAATATTAGATCAAAACAAATTTACTTTATTTCTATATATATTAGATATGTTCTAGATATACATACATGCTTTAAAGTTGCTAGACAAACTTATTTTGACTATCCTATTCATGTTTTGAAAAAATCAAGTTTGATATAAATACAAGTGTTGGTTTTGATAAAATTTGCAAGACTCAAAAATGAATTGATATGATTGATATATGTCTTGAAATTTTTATCACAAGTTTGTTTATCAATATAAAATGTTAAAATAAGTTTTATAGAATTTTCAGAAAAGAAAAAAGATTTTTTAAAATATTTTTAAACTATTTTTCTGACCCAGTTTTCTGTTCCAGACTTCAACCAGTCGACTAGTCAACTGACCTAGTCGACTTGGGATGAAGTCGGTCGACCGGGCCGGTCGACCGACGTGCACAAAACTGTGCACCTTTGGCAGACATTGGGGCGGTCGACCGTCAGGGTCGACCGGGTCTGAGAGCAGTGCTCTCTGTTTGTTTGGGTCGACCGTGCCGGTCGACCGGGTTGCCCCAACGGTCACATTTCTGACCGTTGGCGGTCGGCCGGGCCGGCCGACCGTTAGCCTGTCAGGCTGCCAGCTCAGCCTAACGGCTAGTTTCTGTTTTGGCCTATATAAACCCCAACTCTTTGGGATTTTGGCCAAGGTTTTTACAAGAGAAAAATTTTCAGTTTCCCTGAGTTTAAAACAAGCTTTTCAAAAGAGTTTTTGTGCTTTAAACTTTCAATCTTTATTGTTTTGGGTTTTTGAAAAATCAAAGAAAACTAGGTTTTTGGGATATTGTATTGGTTTTCATTTTCTATCATCTACAAGAGATTTCCCAATTAGTTTTTCTTTGTTGCTTGTTTCCAAAAACACTTTGATTCCACCCTTGAGCTATCTTCTATCCTAATCTATTTAGGATCTTGTATTTGTGGAAAAAGTAAAGAGATTGGTTTGTGGTTGAAAGAAACCACTTGTTGTAAACACCCTTGTTCTTGTCGTATCCCTCTTTGGTAGAGGTTGATCGGGTGATTGGTTTACTCCCTCTAGTGAGAGGTGGAGTTTGGTTGTAAACCCTCTTCGGTAAAGGTGTTGTGGTTGTTTGGCTACGGGCCTACCCCTCGGTTGTGAGGTGGTTGTTTGAGAGAGGAGTTTGGTACTCCTAGAGTTGTAACAAATCCTCTTCGGTAGAGGTTCCCTCGGTGGGAGATAGTGGATTGGAAATCCTACACGGTGGTGTAGGCGGGGATGTAGAGCTAGGGGCTCGAACCTCGAAACATATCTTATCTTAGCGTTTGATCCATTATCTCTAACTCGCTCTCTCTTATTTGTGCAAAGCATCATTCATTCATATTGTCATATCATTCATTGCTTGCATTTGTGCCTTGCATATATTCATATTGATATATCATCTTATATGCTTGGTTGTTTGTGTGTGCCTCACTTGTACTTAATCAACAAGAGCTTCACATAGCACCTCAACCCATATCTAGGGGAATCAAGAGGAGTTAGTCCAGAGCCCTTCACGGGGAATTCGGCTACCCTTGTTGATTGTATTAAGTGTGTTGCAAAATTTGCACTAGCTTCCGCATTTAGCACATTTAGTCACTAGATTAGCACATACACCGATTCACCCCCCCTCTAGGTGTGCTTTCACATAGGTCTACCCTAACTTAGTTAGAATTTTTTCCTTTTATTTGTTTACTTATTTGTTTGTTTTTTTTCTTTCTTTTTGTTTGTATTCTATTGTGTGATATGGCTTATAATAATAATTTTTCCAACTTCAATAATAATCCATATTACACACCGACTTCATTTTCGGATATTACCAACTCGGCATATCATAACTTTAACCAACCTAGTGTGCCGGATTGGTCTTATCCGAATCAATATAACCCATGCCCCAATCTAATAACTATAATTTCCAGAATGATTTCAACTCTTCACAGAGTCAGTGGGGCTTCACCTCCCCCGAGTCCAATTTTCAACCAACTTGTCCTCCTTCTCCACCTTGTCCACAATATTTCCAAGATTCATACTCAGTTCCACCAGTCCAAAATAGAAAACTATCAATTTTGGAAATGAGTATGCGTGAGTCCAAACACAAATCCCAAAATCTGATGGACTCACAATTTCACCACCAATTCCAAGACAATACTTCATCTTTTCATCAAAACAATGAACCTATCAACTATGAAAAGATGCTTGAAGCCATGACTCAGGCTCAAAACGCTCGTAATCGTGACATAGATATGACGGTCCAATCTCTACGTTCTCACCATTTGACCAGTTCTGATGTCACTAACCATCCTGTTAGAGCAGATGAGTCAGGCTGTTTTGGAAATCAAGGTTCCATTTCAGAACAATCATTTGAACTTGCCCAAACTCCAAGTTTTGAAAAGAATATTGACAGTTTGGCAAGTTATCCTTTTCCTGAAATAGAACTTGAAAATGAATATGATCATGAATCTCAACTTAGTGATTCAATTTTACTTCCGGATTCAATAATGACTCCGCTGTCTTCACTTGATTTCAATCTTTTTCTTGAGTCAACATTGAATCCTGTGCCAATTCATCATGAAATTGAATCACCCATTCTTGATGATCATATTGAACTTGACCAATTTTACACTTTTGAAAATTCTATTGACAAATTGGCAAGTTCTCATTTTTTTGATATTGAACTCAATGAGATATGTGACCTAGATTCTCAAATCTATGATCCAGTTCAATTTTCTTAATCAATATTGACTCCTGTTTTGTTACCAAACTTGAGTAATATTTTAGAGTCAGTTTTGATTCCCCCACCTATCATTCTTGAACTTGAATCACCAATATTAAGTCACATTCCATTGTTGGAAAATAAATATGGACTTGAGTTTCACTTTCTTGACTTGGGCCCACTTCCTGAACCAATCTCGACTCCTGAGCCTTTACTTGACTTAAGTCACCTTCCTGAGTCGGTATTAGTTCCTATACTTCCTGAGTCCGAGTCAATCATTCTATCATTTCATACATCATTTTGGGACAAGGTGGTTGACAAATTTGACTCCGAAATTAATTATGGAATTTGGAAATTAGATGAGGTCAAATATTTAATAAAAATCCTTCATGGATACATCATTCTAATGGGTTATATTAAAGAAATTTCTGGTGGGTTCCTCCGAACTCCACAAAAAGTTGATTGGGCCGCATTTCGTGGACCAATCAGACCACCACTGGAACTACCACCTTTAGGTAACATTTTCCTTCCCTTTCATCTTTTTCATGCATCTATGCATTAATTCATACATTGAGGACAATGCATGAGATAGGTGTGGGGGAGGGTTCTAACATAACTTAGTTTTTTTCTTTTTATTAAAAAAAAATTTTCTTTACTTTTAAAAACTTTTTGAAAATAGAAACAATATTTTGACATATTTTTTGTAGGAAATTAAGTTAATTTTAAGGAATAGGAAAATCCAAATTAGGATTTCTTATACTTGGTAAAATAAGATTATTTGATTGATTTTTAGAGTTAGGAAGATAATTTGTCAAAGTAATTTAGTCTTGATCTTTACCTTGATGAAATATGCACACTTCATACACGCACTTAGGGTTCAAAAATAAAGATTCTTATGCCTTATAAAAAATATATATAAAAGATAAACAAATCTAATTATTGATTAGCTAGGTGCTTTGGCCTAAGAAAGCCTTAGTATTTATGCGAAAGATGATTAGATAAGTTTGAAAAGAAAAAATATATATATATCCTCTGATTAAGTTGGGTATTTGTGCCAATAAAGCATAATTATTCACGTCTAAAAGAGATTCATATAATAAAATCCTTAGTTTTGTGGCCTTGTTTGCTCGAGTCCTTAAGTCCTTGGGGTGTTTTCTCACCCGGTGCCCTAAGACCGTTTGGTTTGGGAGTCATCGATTAAAGGCTCGTTACATAGGCAGATTAGAAAGCCTAATAGAACTAAGGAATAATACCACAATATATATATATATATATATATATATATATATATATATATATAATAAATAAATAAGGCATAAGAGTTAGAGTTAATGAACCCTTCGTCAGAATTTTCACGATCACAAGGTGCATATGACTTAGGGTAAAGTAATAGACTAGATGAGAAGTACAATTTGACTCCTTACTTTGATTGATAACAAATTTTTGAATAGAGACTAAGTGTAGGAATGAAAAATTCAGTTTTCCTATAACTTATAGATTACTTAAATCTTACAATTATATTTCAAATATTTTTCTCTTTTAAAATGCTTTTCGAAAATACTAACTCTTTGTTTCCCTTTCTTTTTGGATTTTGTGGGTGTAATCTGCTGAAAACCCTCACGAGACAAAACTCGTACTCTAGGGGAAACCTAGAGGTTTAATGGCTTGTTGCACATGCTCAGTGCAATCGCGTGACCTGCGAAAGTGGTCTAATAATCCTTAGTATAGTTTAGTTGCTTTGCTCGAGGATGAGCAAAAGATAGGTATGGGGGTGTGATTGGTCGCTAATGTTGCATATTTAGTATCATATTTCCATACTTATTATAGAATAAAAATCTGCATTATCCTAATTAAATGTTTAATTTATTTGCAGGCCCATTCCTTAAGAAGATGAAGACAAATGAGCCTAAAAGCCCACCAAATTTTGAATTAAATCAGAATTAATTCGCACTCAGTAAATCAGGGTAAAATCAAGAGGTTGAAAACCGGTTGAGAAGAATCCTCTTAGAATCGATCGGTTAAAGCCAAGAATCAAAGGCCATTTCGTCAAAATCTTGGACTCAAACGAGAAAACCAACTGAAGATAAAAGCAGAAGGAAACACCAGGGAGACCCACCAACAGGGTGTGGCCACCTGGCCACACCTTGGCCGCGGAAACGCGGCCAAAGCCGCGTTTTTGCGGCTGTTTGATTGCTGTTGGGGAGCGTTTGCTCCCCCAATCTTCCCGGGATTCTCCTCGTGTGGGTTTTGCCTATAAAAAGCCAATATTTGCACTGAAAATGGGACGACCATGCAGAGATAGGATTTAGCCTAGTTTTCATTCTTTATAGTTTAGGTTTTTCTTTTCTTTTTATGTAATTTGTATGTAAGCTTAGGTTAGATGAAGATTCATGTAAGTAAGAGAGAGAGGCTGATGTTGAGAGTGACACCGATGTACCCTCCTCCTTTCTTCCACTGTTTCTGCAAGTAATAAAGGTAAATGTTTTTGTTTTATGTTCATATTTCCTTTTGTTTCCTTATTCCTCTTTCTACTTTACCTCTTTTATTTTTGATGAGCTTGCAAGTGAATCCAGAAGCATAAGTATAACGATGTTATGTGAGTGCCAACGATAGTTCATGAAGACGTTCTCCTCCTCAAGATCCGTATCACTTCATTCTTGCTCGGCTTGATGATATAATGCGAACTGGGACTGAGCTCGATCCTATGACCTATGCGTTGAACGCCTCCAAAGCAAGGTAGAACATGCAAGGGTTCCAGGTAAGTCATCAACCAAACTAGGTGAGTACTTCTTTATCTTTCTTTCTTTTCGTTTATTTCGTAGATTAAATCACCAACACCTCATCTTCCAACTCTTTCTTTCCCAACTCATTTGTACATAATCGCTTTCATCGTTTTCTGATTTTCTCCACCTTCTCATTCTACCGTTTTCTTTCTAACTTTAACATAACTTTTTTTTTCATTTTTATTTCTTAAAAACAAAGAAGAACTTTCGTTTTATCTTCATAAAGATTTCAATAAAGAACCTTGAACGCTTCCATCGCAAATCCTCCTTGTGGATCACGACCCGCATAGCCACTTGCTATAGCGGTAAGAATTGAGCACTTGCACATTTTTATTAAAAGTTCTGAAATTCCGTATTTTTTGTGCAGGTAAAGCTTCAATCAGTTTCTAGAGCCTCTATTCTCCTCATCAGGGTCGCGATCTTAGCTTTAGCAGCTATGGATGATTATAAGGACAGGAGCCCTCCTTTTGAAGCTAAATACTGTGATTCCTTGGTTTTTCCAAGGGTGCCTCACATTGTAGGGCTTTCTCAGCTAGATCCTCAAACAAATCCTAACCCTGATTTTCATCCTTTTGCAAGAACCCACCCTGACACATGGTTTCTAACAGGGTTTACGTTTGATAATCTAAACCATCATAGAGGATCTGGCACTGACGCCATTTCTCTACACCATGATGAGGGTGTTGGTCCCGAGATGATGCCAATTGTAGGATCTACTATACACGTCAACACTCAAACAAAGATATTAGCATAAATATAAAGTACTTGCAATAAAGGAAATTAAATCACAGAAAAGATAACAATCGCAAACACAAGTGATTTATTCTGGTTCGGTCCTCGTGACCTACATCTAGTCCCCAAGCCACCCGTTTGAGATTTTCCTTTATCCTTTGATTTTGTACAAGCAAAATCAACACCTTGCACACCACTTGAAAAATCCCCTTTGCCAAATGTGTATAACTCTTCTTACAACCAAGAAGACCACAACACCTTTTACAAACTCTCTTCAACCCGAAGACGCTCTTGTACAATGCTCCTCTTTGAGTGATTACAAACTTTCCTATAAGCCTTGAATCTGTGTGTGATCGTTGACAAGGGCTCTTATAGGTGGATTCTCAAAAATCTTCACTATGGAGTAGGAATTTGAGTGAAGAAATGAAAGTGGGAACAGTTTTCTGAAAACCAGAATTTTTACAGAATTTTTGGTCAGAAAACTTTTGATTTGGATTGGTGTTTTTGGCCTAAGATAACAACCCTATTTATAGCTAAAATCCATAGTCAGTTAGGGTTGTTACCAGATCCATTTTAATATATAAACGTTGGATAGCGTTGGATAAAATACCAGAAAATAGAAACTGTCCAACAGTAAAAAACTGCCATTAGTCGACTTGGGGTAGGGGGTTAGTCGACTAGATTGGGCAATTTACACTGGGTTAGTCAACTACAAAATGTGTCAAGTCGACTAGGTCAAGATCAAAACACAGGACAAGATTCTGAAAACTGAAACTAGTCGACTAGCAGAGTTTATAAGTCGACTTTAACTTGTATTAGTCGACTAGTAATACTGATAAGTCGACTAATGCTGATAAACAGAAAGTTGATATCTTTTCAGGACAATACTTAGTCGACTATAAGACTTTTATAAGTCTACTAGACAAGGTATTAGTCGACTACAAGAGGGGTCAAGTCGACTAATAGGAAGGGTCAAGTCTGCTAATAGGTGGTCAAGTCTGCTAATAGGTTGTCAAGTCTGCTAATAGGAAGGGTCAAGTCTACAATAGACTAATGATGTGTGTGTGTGTGTGTGTGTTTCAAGGCTTTTAACATACTATTAACCATTACAATACACATCCATAGCAACTCTCTTTAGGAAGTCTTGATCATGTAGAACTCTTGAATAGGCTTGTAAGATAGAGCTCCATTCATATGTCTTCACAAATGTATCATCAAAAGCAAGTTCCAACATTCTCCCCCCTTTTGATGATGACACTTTGTGTGCACGAATACTCCCCTTGCAGAGAATATGTTATATGTTCTCCCCCTGCAGAAAATATGTTCTCCCCCTACAGAAAAGAGGTTATAACAGATATACAAAAATATATATGTTCTCCCCCTGCAAAAAATATATATATATCTTGAAATATTTTTCTTATCAAACTTTTTATATGGTACCTGAAAGATAAACATTAGATGGTACCAATCATATGATTAAAATATTAACCTTTAGGAGTCCAAATCCAATTTGAATTTGGTTTCCATTTGTTAGTATACACATAATTGCATGAATTACATATATCATGTATGTATGATGCAATATAAGTATTTTTATCAACAATGCTTAAGTTTTTAGGAATCCATATGAACTTGTTCTTAATTCTTTTTGAAATAATATCTGTATTTCTTTTCACAAAAGAATTATATGGATTACTAACATATGTAGATTTTTCAAAAAATTCAAGACCATAATGATTATGTGACATCTTTTGATATGATAACAAATCATTTAACTTTTTTTTTACTTGATTAAATGTAGTCACATTTTTCAAAATCACTTCATACTTAATTTTGAAAAGTAATATGTCTTTTTCTAAAACAGAAATTCTTTCATTTAAAGACATAATTTCTCTTTTCAATAAAACATTATTTTGTAATAAATTCTCATTATCCTTTTTTTAATGATGATATCACTTTTTCAAAATCATCTTTTTGAGAATTTATAGAAGAAATTTGAGAAGCATAACAAGAATTTTATTTGAAAAGATTTTCATTTTCCTTTGTCAAAACTTTATTCTTTATCTTTTCATTCTTAAGATCATTGTATAATTCTTAGAATGCATTTAAGAGTTCAGAAAATTGTACCTTATCTTCTTCTAGAGCCATGTAACAGATGTTGGCATGTTCAGTGGTTTCTTCTTCATCAGAGGAAGAGGAATCATTGTTTTCCCATAATACTTGGTAGTCTTTCTTCTTTCTGAACTTTTTACTCTTGAATTTACCTTTATTTATGAGCAATAGGCAATCCTTCTTCATATGGCATGTTTTATTGCAATTAAAACATTTAAACTTACCTTGCTTCAAGAACTTTCTGAATTTTCTTGAAAGCATTGTCATCTCCTCTTCATCACTATCTGAATTGTCCGCGTCTGAGGATGCATGGAAGGCAAGTTCTTTCTTCTTTGAGAGAGATTGTTCATCCTTCTTTCTGTCTTTGAGTTGCACTTCATATGCTATTAGATTACCAACAAGGTTTTCTAACGACATTGTTGAGAGATCATTCGCTTCTTCGATTGCAGTTGTCTTCTTCTCCCAATCTGATGTGAGTGCACGAAGGATCTTGCGAACTTTTTCGACTTGGGTGTATTCCTTTCCAAGAGATGCTAAGGAATTGGTTATGACGGTGAACCTTGTAACCATTTCTAAGATAGTTTCATTCTCCTTCATTTTCAAAAGTTCAAACCTGTGAACAAGAATAGAAATTTTAGATTCCTTAACCTTATTTGTGCCTTCATGTGTTACCTGTAGAGTGTGCCATATTTGATTTGCAGAAGTGGCTGTTGACACACGGTTGAATTCTTCTTTGGTTAAGGCACAGAATAAAGCATTCATCGCTTTGGCATCAAGGTTCACATTCTTCTTTTGATCATCACTCCAATCGGTGTAGTTGGTTGTCAGCTTGGTGTATGCTGCTTCTACTATGTTCCATAGTTCGTAGTTGATCGATTGCAAGTAGATCTTCATTCTACACTTCCAATAATTGTAGTTGGATCCATCGAATAGTGGTGGACGTTGTGTAGAATGTCCTTCTTTGAATTGTGATGAAGGGAACTCCGTTGCCATCCTTGTATATTGTTGACTAGGTATGCAGGGCTCTGATACCAATTGTTGGTCCCGAGATGATGCCAATTGTCGAATTTACTATACACAATAACACTCAAACAAAGATATTAGCATAAATATAAAGTACTTGCAATAAAGGAAATTAAATCACAGAAAAGATAACAATCTTATCCTAGTTCGATCCTCGTGACCTACATCCAGTCTCCAAGCCACCCGCTTGAAATTTTCCTTTATCCTTTGACTTTGTACACCCAAAATCAACACCTTGCACACCACTTGACAAATCCCCTTTACCAAATGTGTACAACTCTTCTTATAACCAAGAAGACCACAACACCTTGTACAAACTCTCTTCAACCCGAAGACGCTCTTGTACAATGCTCCTCTTTGAGTGATTACAAACTTTCCTATAAGCCTTGAATCTGTATGTGATCATGGACAAGGGCTCTTATAGGTGGACTCTCAGAAATCTTCACTATGGAGTAGGAATTTGAGTGAAGAAATGAAAGTGGGAACAGTTTTCTGAAAACCAGAATTTTGACAGAATTTTTGGTCAGAAAACTTTTGATTTGGATTGGTGTTTTTAGCCTAAGATAACAACCCTATTTTTAGCTAAAATCTATAGTTAGTTAGGGTAGTTATCAGGTCCATTTTGAATATATAAACGTTGGATAACAATGGATAAAACACCAGAAAACAGAAACTGTCCAACAGTCAGAAACTGCCATTAGCCGACTTGGGGTAGGGGGTTAGTCGACTAGATTGGGCAATTTACACTGGGTTAGTCGACTACAAAATGTGTCAAGTCACTAGGTCAAGATCAAAACACAGGACAAGATTCTAGAAACTGAAACTAGTCGACTAGCAGAGTTTATAAGTCGACTATAACTTGTATTAGTCGACTAGTAATACTGATAAGTAGACTAATGCTGATAAACAGAAAGTTGATATCTTTTTAGGACAATACTTAGTCGACTATAAGACTTTTATAAGTCGACTAGTCAAGATATTAGTCGACTACAAGAGGGGTCAAGTCGACTAATAGGAAGGGTCAAGTCTGCTAATAGGAAGGGTCAAGTCTGCTAATAGGTGGTCAAGTCTGCTAATAGGTTATCAAGTCTACTAATAGGAAGGGTCAAGTCTACTAATAGACTAATGATGTGTGTGTGTTTCAAGGCTTTTAACATACTATTAACCATTACAATACAAATCCATAGCAACTCTCTTTGGGAAGTCTTGATCATGTAGAACTCTTGAATAGGCTTGTAAGATAGAGCTCCATTGATATGTTTTCACAAATGTATCATCAAAAGCAAGTTCCAATAGAGGGCATTGAGGTAGGAGATCTTTGAATCGTTCAAAGTATCTTCAGAATGGTTCGCTCTATTCTTGTCTAAACTGCATGATATTCTTTCTGATGGGGGCAGTCTTGTGAATTTGGTAGAATTTCTTCAAGAAGGCCTTGACGAAATCATCCCATATTGTAACTGAATCTACAGCCAAACTGTACAACCATTTTTTAGCTAGGTCCTTTAGGGAGAAGAGAATGAAATGTAACCTAACAACATCGTCTCCTAGCTGGGGAATGCGCATCATGAAGCGTACTTCTTAAAATTCCCTAACAAAGAAGTATGCATCCTCCGATTCTAAACCATGAAACTTTGGAAGAGTGTTGATGAATTGGGGCTTTAACTCAAAATTATTACAATTCGCTTCAAGAAGTTTTATATCAGATGGGAGTGAGGTTCTGATCGGGTAAAACCTGTCCTGTAGTGATGCCATCACTGGTTCTGGATGTAGAGGCAGAGAGGTGTTTCTGGTTAATCCGAAAGTTACAGAATCTCTCACCCACTCTTGCATGCAGCACACCACAAACAACATATAGACAACAAACAATCGAAAAGAATAAAAACAAATAAAAAGAAAGAGAAACAACTACCAAGCCTTAGTCTAAGGTACCTGGACCTAGACGACTCCTAACTGGTTGATTCTCCGGCGGAGGTTGTTGCAGGAACTCGACTACAAGCTAATCGTCTAGAAAAAGGCAAAACTCAGTGGGAGGTAGCCGAGCATGAGCTATAGGCCTTAATTACATCAAACCATGGAGCTTACGAGGCTTAACCTCTCAATCCTCTTTCCTTAGACACTTATTTTGCAGGAGTATAGTTCTTGTAATTCCCACCCTCTATTAATCTCTTAGTGAGTTCAAGATGTCCCTAGGGCCAACGTCTATCATTTTTTAGTTAAGGCTTGGGTTGTGTAAGTGCATTTGGAGATGATTTTTAGGCTAAGGGTGATGAAATTTCCACCTTATATTGTTTATATGGGTTTTGCCCTTAAAGTCAATTGTGCAAGTGTACAGTATATTCATAACAAGATAACACTCAAAGCGATAAATCACTCTAAAATGTTGGTCCTATTCTATATGAATGCACACGTACCTTTCTCCAGCACTCTTCAACATAAATTTAAATGAATTGAAAAAGACACGTGCCCTAAGTGCAAGAGTCTAATCCAATTTTCAATTTAGCAACAAATGAATTTCTGTTGAATTATTACAAGTGCAAAGGTGAAGCATACAAATGAACTAAAAATTTGAAAAAGCGATTTGAGCGATTTTCGGCAATACTGCAGAAGAGCTTATGTTAGTACTTCAATCGGAGAAATTTGCTTTTACATGAATCTTTTGAGGGCAAATAAATTCCTCGTGCAATGTCTTTGGCCACCACTCTTGCTTCCCGTAGCAGTTAGCAATTTGGTACTTCTCCTACACACAAAAACAAAGAAAAATATCTAGTATTGAACAATAAAGCCGTTCCCTCCCCGGCAACGGCGCCAAAATTTGATCGGCAAAAGCATGCACAAATATAAGTAAAGGAATGTGGGTCGATGTTACTGCTTTTTTGATTCTTCCGTACTAGAAAAGTGGCTATACGGGTCGTATCCACAAGGAGAGAGAGCGATGGAAGCTTTAATAGGGCTTCGTTGTTCGAAGTAAAGAAAAAGTTCTTTGTTTCAAATGAAGAATTGAAATGAAAACAAGTGTTATTTCAAAAATTGTTTTGATTGGATTGTTGGTTTGTAAAAGTAAATTCTCTTAATGGTAAAAACGTATGGCTAACTTTTTACTAAGTGCTCCCACTAATCTCTAACTTCTTGAAGATGTAGCCTCACGATGGATAGGCAAGCATAACCTTTATGCATAGGAACTATTCACGTTGGAGACTGAATGAAAGTCCTTTCTTTAACTTAGCTTTATACGGCAAAACTTGAACATTCCCATATCAAAATCCAATCGAAGGAGAGAATATGGAAAGAAAATGGTATCGATAAAGATTAATTGGAATATCTCTTGCTTACAAATACAAGCAAAGTTTATAATTTATAGATCATCAAAAACCCGTTAAGCATGAAATATAAGAGAGCTAATACTTATAGGTAAGTTAGAGTTAGAACTCTCATCTTAAGATATCATAGCTCTCGTTTGCACAAGGCTTGTTTGACACTATTGACTCATTTGAGTTATCAATCAAGTTATTAGAGATGAGTGGGTTAGTAGTTAGTTAGCCGTGCAATGAAAGAGTTAGTTAGACATGAGTAAGAAAAGAAAACAAAAAGAGAGAAGAAGTAAAGAGAAGGAGTATTACACTAAAATAAGAAAGTAAAAGCAAATGAAAACACCAAGTAAATGAAAAGAAGAAAGAGAAGTATTCCTTGTATAAGCTTGTCACCTTCAAATATAACTTGTACACTCTCTCTCTCTCTCTCTCTCTCTCTCTCTCTCTCTCTCTCTCTCTCTCTCACTCTAATAGCTAAACTAACTAGAAAAAGAAGAAAACATAAAACTAAGTACAACTCCTAGAAACAAAACAATAACAACTCCTAAAACTCTGGATATCTCCCTGAAGAACCCCCAAGGGGTATTTATAGGCACAGGGGAAAGGGGGGCCAGGGGGCGACCCTTGGCCCAAGGCACTGGCGCGGCCGCGCCAGTACGGCCGTGGAAACGGCTGTACCAATGCGGCGCATGCAGCGCTGCCTACTGCGTGCTGTCGCTTCGGTCCCCTGTCAGTCGGATCTTCTGGATTTCTGATTTGATCCCCTGGTCTGACAGAATTACCTCCTAAATTCAATGGCTACTTTGTTGGCCTTTAATCACCCATTAAATGGTGATTTAGGGTCTTCTTCTTCATTGCACACCATGGACCTAGGATCACACAAGCAAATCATTATTAGTAGTATTTTATATAAGATAAATGTGTAGATGTGGTAAAAAATATACAATATTAGAGACTAATCACTAATCAACCGCTAGTCAACCCTAAAAATTCCAGTCAAACATATGAAGTTCAGGATTCTCAGATCAACCAGTGTAATGTTGTTCATACACTTAGGTCAGGAAAGTAGGTGGACAATCAGGTCTCTAAGCCAAAAGTCCAATCCAAATTGATCTTACTCATGCCTTCACATCTATTAGCTCATCTCAATCTGCTCCACAAACATCTGACAAAGACAAACTACTAATCAAGTTCACAGGCCCGTAGCACCATTTTCATATAGGCTTAGGAATAACAATAAGAACATGCACATGAAAAAGATACTCGAGATATTCAATCAGGTCAAATTGAATGTGCCTCTTCTTGACGCAATCTAGCAAGTCCCAGAATATGCAAAATTCCTTAAGGATATATGTACTAAGAAGAAAAAATGAATGTACCAAAGAAAGTGTTCTTAGCAGCCAAAATAAGTGAACTTCTGTCTGGTCCTATTCCAGTCAAATACAAAGATCCCGGATGTCCTATAATTCCTTGCACCAAAGGATAAACAGATATTAGCCGAGCACTTCTTGACTTTGGAGCAAGTATCAACTTGCTACCTCTCTTAGTATACCAGCAATTTGGGTTGGGTGAGCTGCGTTCAACTCGAGTAACCATTCAGTTAGCCGATCGATCTGTGAAACTCCCCAAGGGAAAATCACAGATATCCTTATTCGGGTCGGGGATTTCGTCTACCCCGTTGACTTCATCGTGCTTGAGACCCAACCTGTGTCAAACCCAACGTCTCAAACTCCTATTATCTTAGGGCATAATCAACTGTAAGAATGGGTCCATGAGATTGACTTTTGGAGACATGACCAATAAGATCAATGTTTTTAACTTAGGAAAATAACCCAAGGATATGAATAATCAGACATTTGAGGTCAACTCCATTGAAAATTTGACAAGTGAGCATGAAGAGAGCATGGAGATATAAACAAAGAGCGAGTTTGATTTGAAGTCTGAGGAATTCAATTTAGACCAGATCATCGACTCAACAGTGGATTGGGGGTCAAGCCCAAGTATACCTAATCCCAAGACCGAAATTCAAATTCTCCCTTCCAATGAATCCACTTCTTCCTTAGAATTAAAAACTTGACTTGAACACCTCAAGTACACCTACTTGGGTGGAAGAGAAACCATGTCAGTCATCATAGTATCCCATCTAATTGAAAAACAAGAGGAAAGCTTGAAGTCAATTTTAAGGAAACATAGAGAAGCCATTGGATTGATAATTAATGACATAAAGGAGATAAGTCCAACGATAGTACAACACAGAATTTATTTGAATGATGAAGCGACTCCTAGGAGAGACCCACAGTGTAGGCTTAATCCATTCATGCAAGATGCTACGAAAATAAAAAGTTTGAAACTATTAGACAATGTGATCATTTATCCCATTTTTGATAGCCAATAGGTTAGTCCTGTCCACGCTGTCCCTAAGAAAGCTGATTTCACAGTGGTAGAAAATGAACACAAAGAGTTGGTACAAACAAGACTACCTACTAAGGTTCATGTTTGTATTGACTATCGAAAATTGAATGCTGCTACCCGTAAAGACCACTTCCCGCTACCCTTCATCGATCAAATGCTTGAACGCTTGGATGGACACGAGTACTACTATTTTCTGGACGGGTACTCAAAATACATTTATATTCCTATTTCATGCAGAGGACCAGGAGAAGACCACGTTCACTTGCCCATTTGGAACCTTTGCCTACCGACGCATGCCCTTGAAAACACCTAGATGGGGGGTGAATAGGTGATAGTGCTAATCTATAAACTAAATGCGCTAAATGCGGAAGCTTAAAAAACTATTTGCAACACACTTAGTACAACACACAAGTGTAGCCGAATTCCCCGTGAAGGGCTCTGGACTAACTCCTCTTGATTCCCCTAGATAAGGGTTGAGGTGCTATATGAAGCTCTTGTGGTTAAGTACAAGTGAGGCACACACACAAGCAAGCCAATCATATAATGATATAGCAATATAAAAGATGCAAGGCACAAATGCAATATGAATGGTATGAATGAAGAATGATGCTTTGCACAAATAAAAGAGAGAGAGGGTTTAGAGGCAATGGATCAAACGCAAACAACAAGATCTGTTTCGAGGTTCGAGCCCCTAGCTCTACGTCCCCGTCTTCACCGAGAAGGATTTCTAATCCACTATCTGTCCACCGAGGGAACCTTCACCGAGAAGGATTTTTTACAACAAGGGAGTACCGAACTCCTCTCTCAAACACCGCCTCACAACCGACGGGTATGCCCGTAGCCAAACTACCACAACACCTCTACCAAAGAGGGTTTACAAACAAACTCCACCTCTCACTAGAGGGAGCAAACCAACACCCGATCAACTTCTACCAAAGAGGGATACAACAAGAGTAAGGGTGTTTACAATTTGGAGGTTTCCACAACCTCAAACAAACTCTTTCCCACAAAACAAAGATCCTAAATAGATTAGGATAGAAGATATAGCTCAAGTGGAAATCAAGGTGTTTTTGGAAAGCAAATAACAAAGAAAAACTACTTGGGAAATCTCTTGTAGATGATAGAGTGAAAGACCAAAACAATATCCCAAAAACTAGTTTTCTTTGATTTTCCAAAACCCTTGAAAAACAATAAAGATGAAATCTTTAAGCTTTAAAACTCTTTGAAAACTTCTTTTAAACTCTTGAGAAACTGGGAATTTTTCTTGTTAAAAACCTTGGCCAAAATCCCAAGCAATTGGGGTTTATATAGGCCAAACCCTGAAACTAGCCGTTAGGCTGATGTGGCAGCCTGACAGGCCTGGCGGTCGGCCGCCCCGTCGACCGCCAACGGTCATATTTATGACCGTTGGGCAAACCCGGTCGACCCAAATAAACAGAGAGCTCTGCTCTCAGATCCGGTCGACCGCTCGGTCGACCGGCCCATGTGCCAGCCAAACGTGCACAAGGCTGTGCACGTCGGTCGACCGTTCGGTCGACTGGCTACTGGTTCGGTCGACCGCACGGTCGACCGTCCTAGCCTGTCAGGCACAGAACATGGTCAGAAAAATTGGGAAAAAATATTTCATAAAAATTCTTTTATATTTTCTAAAAATCCCCAAAATAGTTTTATCATTTTGCATTGATATATAAACATGTGATAAAAAGTTTAGCTCAAATATCAATCAATATGAACTATTTTTGTGTCTTATCATTTTTACCAAAAACCAAAACTTGTATTTTATCAAACTTGGATTTTTCAATACATGAATAGGATAGTCAAAATAAGTTTGTTTAAGAAGTTTAAGCATGCATGTATAAATAGAAAACATCTACTATACATATAAAACATTTAAACTTGTTTTGATCTATTATTCATGAAAACCAAAATCCAAAACATAAAACGTGTGTGTGTGTTGCACTTGAGCATATCAACTATACTAAGCTTTTACAAATGGATCTAAACACACTCTAAAATATGGATACCTAAGTCTTCTTGACGATCTTCATCTTCAAGTCGACTCGGTCCAAACTCCGTGATCCAACGAGCAAGGCTATGAATGATCTTGACGCTCGGGCTCGGGAATCACCAAGTGAAGGCTTCCAACTCCTCTTTTTGAAGCAATCACCAACTAATATCTTGCTTAATGATCTGTAACTAAAATCACAAGATTATTAGTAAACATACTACATGAGTTAATCATCATCAAAACTAGAGAGGAAGGCCTCTGGGCCAACAATCTCCCCCCTTTTTGATGATGACAAAACTCATGGAGTTATATATGCATGGATTAAAGTTAAGCTTCAAAGAAGCTCCCCCTTAACTCATGCATAAACAAATAAACATAATAAATATGCAATGAAGGCTTTTAAACATGAATGCATAGATATGCATAAACAATAAGAGGCTCTAGATACCAATGCAATGTTAAAAAACAAAACATGCTCTAGATACCAATTAACATTAAACTATATTAAACTTAATATATGCAAAACATAAATATGCATATATAAAACTCATAAACTCAAAATCTTTCTCCCCCTTTTGTCAATCATCAACAAAGGGGTAAAAACTAAAACAATAAATAAAATGTCAATGAGGGGTAAAAATCTTTCTCCCCCTTTTTGTCAACCTCCCCCTATTAGTCTAAAACAAAAACAAAGTCAATAAGGGGTAACTACAAACATGATATCAACTAAAAAATATGTCAATGAAATGCCTCTTGATACCAATTTAAAAAAAATGAAAACAACATCTTGATACCAATAGAAATAATTGTTCATTTTAAACATATGATATCAATTGAAATTAAACATTATTTTCTATCATAAAGCAAGGGAGTGGAATACTAAATACCATTGAAAGATAAAATACGAGATTTTCTCCCCTTTATGAAATACCAATAAAAACGATGCGTAGGCTCGAAATAAAATACCAATTGAAAGCTAAATCAATTGAAATAAAGTTGATTCTTAAGCCTTAGCATAACAAGTACATATGTATGGAATATTAGATACCAATCGAAATTGATACTATTGGAATTGAAAAACATACATACATACAAACATATATGAGTATACAAGAAAGGTCAAAATTGATACCAATTGAAAGAATTCAATGATACCAATTGAAATAACAATAATATCAAATGTATACATCATATAACCTATCCTCCCAATCATGGTTCAAGTTTTTAAATGATTTTCATTATAAAGCATACATGAACATGATCGCCCATCCATCCGCCCGTGGATGGTAGGGGTTTTCAAAACAGATTTGAAAATAAAGTTTGTTTGAAAACACTACCATGTGAAGAATACGAACTAGTTAAATGAAAAACTTGTAAACTAGTACAAAATCCTTCAAGTAAGGAATAAAACAAATTATTTTTCATAAAATATGAAATCCACATGATAAACAACACTCTAATCCAATTAAGCATAAATATGACTCATGAAAATAAAACATGAGCAAGCAATAAATGTGAGTGTACAAATAAAATGTGTGGATCATAATCATGAAAATTTTTCATTAATCTCAATTATTCCTTAAACAATGAAAAACAACCAAAATTATTTAATCTTCAAGGCATATGTATGTCATGTACAAACTAAAATATACATACATATCCAAACACAAAGAGTCCACAAATTATATATGCATGAAGGCACGTGGCTCAAAAGGATGTATATGTATAACAATAATTTGGATAAAATAGACATATACATGAAGTTAAACAAATAAACATAAAACAAATTTAAGAATGGGAATACAAGTCTAAAATGTATGAATCATCAAAACTAGACTATACTAGCACATCTAATGGGTTCAAATAAGCATTCAAGCTCAAACATATATGGATTTATTTGTGGCCCACTATATGTACAAGTATATACCAAGTTTTAATGAAAATTAACATCTAAACATATATTCAAAACATGAAGCATCAAAACAAGATATAAATCATCATGATAAACAAAAACATGATTATTATGTAATCCACATGTTATTAAACCTATGATAAACATGATAGCTAACCAATGGTGAGAACCCAAAGATAATAGTCCATATTAAATATGGGTGTCTCAAAAGGCTATACATGCATGTCAAAGATCTAATAGTCATGGTATGAATATAAACATGAAGCATCAAAACAAGATATAAATCATCATGATAAACAAAAACATAATTATTATGTAATCCACATGTTATTAAACCTATGATAAACATGATAGCTAACCAATGGTGAGAACACAAAGATAATAGTCCATATTAAACATGGGTGTCTCAAAAGGCTATACATACATGTCAAAGATCTAATAGTCATGGTATGAACATAATAATCTACAAACATCAAAACATGCTATAAACTATAATTATGAAAGCATGTAAATACAAATGGGAGTAAAGGATTGTTACCAAAACCTAGAAGGCAACTCTCCTTGTCTCCAAAAACATGGTGGTTCTCTCCACCAAACTTCCCTTGAAAGTGATGCATCCAATTGGTTCTCTTTAAGCACGGAACGCATCCACTCCAAGGTACGGCTACTCTCACGTCATGTGAGAGCCCACACCTACATTAAAAACAAGAGGGTGGTTTTTGGTACCCACATCTTATTGGGTCCATGGGGGTTAGTCCCTTCTCTAACCCAAACAAATTTATTTGCTAAATTTACATCATGTAATCTATCAAAGCAAAATTTAGCAAGGTGGCCTTACGTCCACAATGTGTACATGTGTACACATGAGCATACATGTGATGATGGTGTCCGTGAGGAGCATGTGTATGCCGTGGGGGGTGAGCATGAATAGATGGAACTTGTTTCTTTCGAAACAAAGTTTCCAAACGTGTGTGTCCCACTACACATTGGCTCAAAGTGGAGCCCAAACAATCTACACTCTTCTTAAGTAAGGATATATCTTTTTCAATTAAAGAAGAGGTGGAACATGCAAGGGGTGATCTAGGTGAAACTACCCTAGCATGGCAAACATGGGAAGCAATATCATTTTTCAAAGATTTATCTTTATTTAAACAAATTTCTAGTTCTTTTGAAATAAAATCAATTTCTCTTTTAAAGAATCATTATTTCTTAAAACACATTCAACTTTTGAAGACAAAATATTATTATTTTTCAAAATTGATTCACAATCATTTTTAGATTTTAAAATTTTATTTTCTTTTAATGCAAGTTCAAGTTGAGATTTTAATGCATCCCTTTCTTCCAAAATCTCATCTTTCTCTTGCAAAATAATGTCAAGTCTAGAATGCAAACTTTTATTTTCATTAACAATTCCTAGACTTTTCTTTTTCAAAACATTATATTTTCAATCAATTTTTCACAAACAATAGAAAGTTCTTCATTCAAAGCATGGGCAACAATATTTTCATCACATGAAGAACTAGCATCACAATCTAAGTGGGGATCCGAATGTACCTCAAGGGAGTCATTCCTTGGATCATATAGCATTGAGAATCGGATTCTCCACTAGACTCCTCCAGTTGAATTGGCAATTGAAGCTTAGAGGTGGTGGTGGTTGTCAACATGTTCCACACTGCAAAGGCGGAATCAATGTTAGAAACACGCATAAGATATTCTTTAGAAAGTGTGCTTCTAATGGCCACAAGGGCTTGTGCATTGGCCCCTATATGCTTGCTATCACTAAGGAAGGATTCCTTGGTAATGGCAAGGTGAACCTTATATCCTAGGGTTTGTATTAGATAGACATCTTAGTCTTCCAAACAACAATGTTGGAAGGGTCAAACATAGGTGGGGTCATGAAGTCCATGGGTTCAAACTATATGTGTGCAAACAAGCAAATGCAAATGTAGATTAGCAAACAAAGGATCTCATTCCTAGGTTGTTAAACCTAAGTATCAGGAGCGTAGGCTCTGATACCAATTGAAAATACCTAGAGGGGGGTGAATAGGTGATAGTGCTAATCTAAAAACTAAATGCGCTAAATGTGGAAGCTTAAAAAACTATTTGCAACACACTTAGTACAACACACAAGTGTAGCCGAATTCCCCGTGAAGGGCTCTGGACTAACTCCTCTTGATTCCCTAGATAAGGGTTGAGGTGCTATATGAAGCCCTTGTGGTTAAGTACAAGTGAGGCACACACACAAGCAAGCCAAGCATATAATGATATAGCAATATAAAAGATGCAAGGCATAAATGCAATATGAATGGTATGAATGAAGAATGATGCTTTGCACAAATAAAAGAGAGAGAGGGTTTAGAGGCAATGGATCAAACGCAAACCACAAGATGTGTTTCGAGGTTCGAGCCCCTAGCTCTACGTCCCCGCCTTCACCGAGAAGGATTTCTAATCCACTATCTGTCCACCGAGGACTCCCACCGAGGGAACCTTCACCGAGAAGGATTTTTCACAACAAGGGAGTACCGAACTCCTCTCTCAAACACCGCCTCACAACCGAGGGGTAGGCCCGTAGCCAAACAACCACAACACCTCTACCAAAGAGGGTTTACAAACAAACTCCACCTCTTACTAGAGGGAGCAAACCAATCACCCGATCAACCTCTACCAAAGAGGGATACAACAAGAGCAAGGGTGTTTACAACTTGGAGGTTTCCACAACCTCAAACAAACTCTTTTCCACAAAATAAAGATCCTAAATAGATTAGGATAGAAGATATGGCTCAAGTGGAAATCAAGGTATTTTTGGAAACCAAATCACAAAGAAAAACTACTTGGGAAATCTCTTGTAGATGATAGAAGTGAAAGACCAAAACAATATCCCAAAAACTTAGTTTTCTTTGATTTTCCAAAACCTTGAAAAACAATAAAGATGAAATCTTTAAGCTTTAAAACTCTTTGAAAACTTCTTTTAAACTCTGGAGAAACTGGGAATTTTTCTTGTTAAAAACCTTGGCCAAAATCCAAGCAATTGGGGTTTATATAGGCCAAACCCTGAAACTAGCCGTTAGGCTGATGTGGCAGCCTCACAGGCCTGGCAGTCGGCCGCCCGGTCGACCGCCAACGGTCATATTTATGACCGTTGGGCAAACCCGATCGACCGCCCGGTCGACCCAAATAAACAGAGAGCTCTGCTCTCGATCCGGTCGACCGCTCGGTCGACCGGCCCATGTGCCAGCCAGACGTGCACAAGGCTGTGCACGTCGGTCGACCGTTCGGTCGACCGGCTACTGGTTCGGTCAACCGCACGGTCGACCGTCCTAGCCTGTCAGGCACAGAACAGGGTCAGAAAAATTGGGAAAAAATATTTCATAAAAATTCTTTTATATTTTCTAAAAATCCCCAAAAAAAGTTTTATCATTTTGCATTGATATATAAACATGTGATAAAAAGTTTAGCTCAAATATCAATCAATATGAACTATTTTTGTGTCTTATCATTTTTACCAAAAACCAAAACTTGTATTTTATCAAACTTGAATTTTCAATACATGAATAGAATAGTCAAAATAAGTTTGTTTAAGAAGTTTAAGCATGCATGTATAAATAGAAAACATCTACTATA